>RJWT010038877.1:0-12778 GCA_004365215.1 Cuniculus paca | reverse complement strand
ATGACTTTCTAGCCTATTCTTAGAATTGTATTCAAAGTCATGTTAACAAGTTAGACTAAAATACCATAGCCCTTTTTGTCTGATGTTATTTGTTACCCAACCTTGTTTTATTAATTAGCCTACAGGAGCTTGGTGGTTGGCTGTACTAAGGGTAATTAATAGGCAGCACTGAGGTAGCTTCCTGGCCCTACTGAGGAGCAGGCACATGTATTCTGTGTGCTTATGAAGTTGAAGCCAGGGATCCTTCCATAAGCCAGAACAGTCCATGGTTCCGGAAGCCTGAGGCTAAATTCCATGTGAGGGGCCCGGATGCTTTGTTTTTCTGCTCGGTTGACCTATCCTGGAAAAAGCTGGGGACAAAGCTCTTCTTATTAGCTTTTGGACACAACAAACAGAAACTACCACGTGGTTAGGAAGGGAACTAGGTGTTCCGCCGTAATGCTTCCCAGTCATCTGTAATAAAGCTGTGTTTGTGTTAATTTCTATCTGTTGCAGACTAATGCTTACTGATGCTTTCTGTCAGTGAACCTGTAACAAATTGTTCAGAGACCTGTGCTGGTTACAAGACCATACTCTGATTGCCATGGTTCGTTCCTCTTCTAGTGGTGATGGGACTTCTGAGTCCTTCCACTTACCCATTAGAGTATCAGGCTCTCAGGAGCTCAGTTCACCACTTTTCCAGCTTGCAGTCTTACAGTGCATTTCCCCAAGACATGAAAGATATGAGTGCTAGGAGTTTATTGACAACTAATGCTAGAAAGTATTGGTAAGAAATTGGAGCAGGGATTTAGAAGGGAAAGAATCAGAAAAGTGAGCATGTCATCATGGGGGCCACTGGCCCTGTGTCTTGCTGGGGAATCCTGAGCAACAGAGTGAAACTCACCTCCAAGTTAGCTCATTCATGGCCTGCAGAAGCTAGGTGTTGATGCTCATTCATACCTTAGTAGCTGCTCTGGGGGACATCATGCCTCCTCACTTCCAGCCAGCAGGGCATGGTGGACTCCAGTAACCAGAGCAAGCAACCAGGTGAGCACATGCAGGTGTCTGCACTGGAAGAGTGGGGTACTAGAAGCCTCCCCTACACTCTGTCTCCAGCACAGTCCCCTCAGAATGTATTTGCTTTTCACTACATGTCTGCTGTGGTTGAAGTGTCTCCCCTGAGGGTTCATGTGTTGACAATTTATCCCCATTGTGATATATTAAGAGTGTGGAAACTTAATCTGATTATGGTGTAGACTTCAGATCATTAGGTAAGGTCATCATGCTGGAGCCCCTGTGAGTGAATGTGGTGTTGCTATGAGAAGGGAGAAACTATATATGAGACCATATATAATAAGATGTGGACATTTTTACTTCTTCTCCATCCTCACCCCTTCTTCACTCCATTCCTCTCCCTCCCTATGATGCTCCATTTCAGTAACCAGGGTCTGTGGCAGGCTCCTTAGCTACTGCCTATCACCCTATTGGTGGACTTCAATTCCAGGACCTGGGATCTACTGAGCCTTGCTTCCTTCTCCTGAGCCTCTTTTTAGGGTTGTTTGGGCTCTCAACTTCTTCCCAGGACAGGTTGGGCCTTAATCTTGCCCTCTTAGCTGTTTGGAGCTGATGTCCTGCTTCCTGAAGTGGATATAAAGTACATTTATTAGTGATGGGTTTATAGGTGGTATATTCAATTGTGTTAGATGTGACTTATTATTTTTACTTTTTAAAGATCCTTACTTCTTTTGTATTTGGTATAACCCTAGAATTAGTGAAAAACATGTTCTAACCTCTTGAGATCCTAGTGGCTGATTTACTTCGACAAGAATGCCATTATAAGGCTGTAGTGAAGTACAAACTCATCATATACATATACTCTATCAGAAGCCTCATAGTGATATACTGATTTCATTTTATAACAGTCAAAACCCTCCCTTTACACTAGTTCCTCAGAATTTCACTTCCATACTGAAGTATAAGAAGCCCATTGATGAGTAAAAAGGGAATAAAATATGAAAACATACATGCAAATGCTTACAAAGAAGCCAATTAGAATGACTATTATAATGAAAAAACTACCCAGGCAAGTTCTGTTTAAAATCACAACTTTTGTTCCATTTTGAGTTGTAGAAAATAGTTTTTTAAAGTGCTCCTTCATGTGGCTAGACATGGATCAGCGGTGGTTGCCTCTTTTCAGCACTGGGTTTCATCCTCCATGGGGAAGACGGTGTGGACCCCTCAAAGGGCTTGTTTGGAGCCTGCTCCAAGGTAAAGAATCACACAACCTTTAAAGGCTTTGATGAAAACTTGGGAGATGTTCCCTAGGCAAAACATCCCTATCAACAAAATCTTGTTTATAATCTTAGAATGTTCATGTATCCCCTAAACCCATGAACCCAGATTAAAAAACAAACAAAAACTCTGCTCTGAAAATCATTCCAGTCCTGTCACAGGAAGATCAAAAAAGCCCAGCTCATGATGACACTGTATTTGAGAGCTCATACATTAGACAGCCTTCCCTAATCAATCATCAAGTAGGAACAGGTGACAAGCAGACACTTGCACTCACGTGACCTCACTGCTGCCAGCACACAGCAAGGACAGAACAAACAGCAGGTGTGGTTCACTATCCTTGGCTGCTGAGCTGCTGATCAAATGGAGGACAGAGCAGAAAGACATGGAGTCAGGGACAGAGCTGCCTGATCTGATAAGAGGATTGGGTTATGGCTCCCCTCCCCCACCCCTACTGCTGCACAAGCTCACCCCTTCTCAGTTAGAAACCATGTCTCTGTCCAGGCGATAGCTATGTGTCAGCACCCACAGTCACTGGCCTCTCCCTGGACACAGCATGTCTTTCACATTTTGCCCATGATATTCCCTCTGTTGAGGATACCCTGCACCTCCAGTTAAGGACCTACTTGATCTGGAGGATTGGGCTCTAATTTCAGCTTCTCTGAGCTGCCACCCCTAGTTCTGGGGTTGAGTTTTGCTGCTCCCTTCTGTGCTGATCAGGCACCATGCCCACTTCTGTCCTCCTGTGCTTACCACACTGCCCCACAATCCTCTTCTCCACCAAGATGAAGAGCACTAGCTCCCTGCATGGGGTCTGGCACATGCTTGCTTTATAAAACTTTGGGAGGGGCTCATGGCTTCGTGACATGTGGTCGACTTACTAAAAGGAAAAGACCAGTAAGACAGTGGACACAGGCACTCTGTGGAGGCATGAAGATTCAGAAAAATTTCTTAAGTAAAACTTCTTCCTGAAAATAAAGACTGCTCACAATAGTTCTGGAGCAGGCTGAAGTCATAACTGTGCATCTTAGTGAATTTTCAAAAACTGAATACACTGTGCACTCCATCTGTTTTTGTAAATTTTTTTAAACAGTCATTCCCATTTACTTCTGTTTATGTCTCTGTGTCTGCTTTGGCCTACAGTGGCAGAACTGAGTGATTGAGGTAGAAACCATATGATCTGCGAGGCTGAAAATACTATCTGGCACTTCACAGAAAAAGTCTGTGTAGTATTCGACTGTGTGACTGCAGTGGGGACATTTATTTATTCCCCCTCCTCTTGGTGAGGGGAGATTCCACTCTGGGGCTGTTATGTATAATCTGCTATGAGCATCTCAAGTGTGTCTTTGGTGAAACATTCTTGTGCATTTGAGTCTATTCCTGAAAGTGGAACTGCCAGGATATAGGGATGATGCAAGTTGAACCTTCTGAAAAATGGCTAGTTTTCCAAAGTGGCTGTGCTATTACGCCTCCCCCAAGGAGGCATCTGACAGCTCCACTTTCTCCCTCATCCCTTTGGCACTGGGCATTGCCTGACTTTTGGTGACCTGTCCTCATTGTGATGTTTCGTTTCTCTCTGTGAGTTATTTCTATTTGTGCATTTATGCTTGGACCCCTCCAGTGACAGCGCACTTTCGGGGGCAACTCTTTCATCTTTGTTACCTTCTGATCTCTTAGAAAACTCTCTTTTCTATAGTGGCCCTTTAGATATTTAAAAAATCAATGCTCATATTCCCTCTGAATGCCATCTTCTCCAGGAAAAGAAACAAATATTTCTAGTCTCTCTCTCTCTGTATGTGTGTATGTATGTTACTGGGGACTGAACACAGGGCTTTCACACTGAGATATATTCCCAGCCCTTAACAAAATAATTTAAAATTTTGAGCCAGGGTCTCACTAAGTCACTAAGTTGCTCAAGCTGGGCTTGAACTTGTGATCCTCCTGCCTCACTCAGCCTTACAGAGTGCTGGGATCACAGGCATGTGCCACCATGCCTGGCTTATTTCTGGTCTCTTCAACAATTTTCAAAATACACAGATTTGCATGCCTTTGTCACCTAATGGCCTGATGAACATGTGTGACCTTTTTGGGCTTTAGGTTTCCTGTCTATAATGTAAGAAGTTTCAATTTAAAAAATTTTAGAGTCATATTAACTCCAAATTCCTATGCTAAATGTTATTGTGGGGACTCTGGAAGAGATTTCCATATATATCTCTAAGCTGAGGATTTCTTCCTTCCTAGTATGCTCCCATTGCCCTCTCCTAGGCAGCTGCTGACAGCAGAGGATGCAGACACTCATTGGTTTTCTACTTCTTCTGCCACATAGTTTCTGAGTGTGGAAGTTGTTAGAGGAGCTGCACAGAGAGCTCAGGATGATGAGACTGATAAAAGTCTCTCCTGCAGCAAGCATAGTCTGGGCAGGAATGGGGAGGGGGCAGAGTGGATCGAGCACTCAGAGGGCCCTGTAGCATCCATGGGAAGTTGTAATTGTGCCAAATGCATCTTAAAAAGGCACGAGTCATGGGAAATGTCAAGGCTGATGAACATCACTGGAGGCTGCAGGGTAACTGGGTAACTGGGGGAAGGGAGGAGAGGGCTTTGCCTTTGCCCTGTGGGTGGGGGACTTGGGCCCAGGGCTTTGCTCCCTTTGGAGCTTGAATGGTACAGATTTCATCCTCAGCAGTCTAAATGCAGACTTCATTTGTAGCAAGTAATGCCCAGGCCAGACTTATTTTTCTGCTTTCTCCTGACACAAGTGTAAGTAATGTGTAGAGACCAAAGGACAGGTCACCAAACTCAGGTGGCGGACCCTTCTGATATTTGATTTTGGTACAGATGGGGCTAATTTAACTGATCCAAACACTGTCAAAGGGAAAAGCATGGTGGAGAAAAGGAAAATACTAATTAGGTTTGTGAGATGTTAATTCCATAAAGTCTAATAGGAACATGGTTTTGACTATTTTATAATAATGCAGCACTCAGGAATTAATTCATTTAAGCCCCACTACAAGCCCATATAGTGAACACTGCCATCCTCATTTTATAACTGGGAAAGCTGAGGTGCAGATAGTTTGAGAAATTGCTGAGGGTACCATTCATGAGGGCAGAGCCAGGGTTTAACTCTCAGACATCTCACCCAGCCTAGTAATGGTGACCCAAGAACAGGATGATACCAGAAACCTTTGCCTTCAGGACTGTCAGTTGCAGGGCAGAATCAGGGCCTGGAAGCTGGGTAACTCTGTGTTAGAATGGTGAGCTAGGGCTCATTTGCCCTCCCTGCACTTTACAGAGGGGCTGGGAACAAGTGTCATCAGGGTGCTGTCACCAGGAGGAGAAAAAGACGCCAGGCAGGCCAGGATGGTTGGACCTTTACCCAGAGTGAGTTACTTCAAGGTCCCACAGCCCTCATATGAAAAAAAAAGTCAATGTGAACTTGAGCCTGTACACAAAATCTGTATTTGGTCATTTGTTGGATGTCTCCCCTTTGTACCAAACGTTGAGCAAGACAATCTTCCCCAGGACAGAGTCAGCTAGCTCTACAGAAGGCAAAGGATGATAAGTGGGCAGATTGTATTATGGGTCCTGTCTTAGTCACTTTCATCACTGCTGAGACATAATACCCAACACCCACAAATTAAAGGAGGTGAGGTTTATTTTGGCTCATGTTTCAGTCCGTGGTTGCCTGATTCCAAGGCAGAACAGGATAGCAGAAGGACTTGGTAGAGGAAAACTGCTTCACCTCATGGCAACCAGGAAGCAGAACAAAAAGGGAGGTGCTAGGGAGGAAGATATACCCTTCTAAAGCCATCCCCCTAGTGACCTGTCTCCTCTGACTAGACCCCAGTTCACAATAGCAAGCCAGTTATCAGCCCCATAATCCAATCACCTTCCAAACACATGAGGCTTTGGGGCCATGCTAGAGCTAAACGATAACAGGTCCAGCTCTTCACTCTACGTGACTTTGCCATGTGCCTTCTCCTTAGAAAAAAAGCAGAGTAAATTTGCTGCCTCTTCATTTTGAGTTTGACCATGTGACTTGCTTTGGCCAAGAGGAAAGACTCAAAAGTGCAATGGGTGTCTCTATTTGCATTTTTTGGCTTCTGGTGTAAGAGAAGGATATGGTGAGGCCAACCTGCTGCTCCTGCAGGAAAATAGAAGCCACATGAAGCAGAATTGACCCAGCCAAGCCCAGTTTAGAGCAGCGTCCCCACTCAACCTGTCCCATGTGAGTAAACTTGGCTAGGCCCAACCCAGACCAGCTGACTCCTGTCTGCACCCCAGGGAGCAACTGTAATGAATGGCTATTGTTTCATGCCACTGAATGTTGGGCAGAATACATGCAGCAAAGGCTAACTTTGCACCTTTTTTCTTTTTCAGATTGCTATCAACATAACATAAATGTGTTGCTATCAACATAAATTAATGCTACCATCTTCACTGTTGCATTTGGTTCGAACAAGTTGTCCATCTACTACTTTGTGAATTGCCTCACACAAATCCTTCACCGAAACTGTTAAACGCATGTTGCATGTTCATGCAAACAAGTCTTGAAATGTGTCAAAGTCTTCTTTTTTTCTATAATTTTTCACATGTCGCACATTTTGGTTAAGATCACGTCCTGAATTTTCTTCATGGAAAGATTGTATGAAATCAGCTTGTCTCCTGTGTTTAGATTCAACATGTCTGTGAATTACAGATAATTAGGGATCAGTTGGAATAAAACTATTTACTGGAATACATGTGTTTTCTTACAGTGAAGTTCTCCTAAGAGGAATAAAGATCGTTTCAAACTTTTGACTATGATAATAAGTGTATAATTTATTTCAACAATTTCAAAATTAAAAATAAAGTTACAAATTTTGTTACCATTTAAAAAAATTCTGAGTAAATAACTGTAAAAATGGAATTAATTTTAAAAATCACAAATTCAATGAAACGTAAGAGAGATATGTCATGTTAGGTTACTTTAAAATATATTATCACTAGCACCCTGGTGTGTGTGTGGGGGGGTGATTTTAATAGAGGCACTAAAATTTTAGTATTTGAAAACCTTGCCTGGGAATGCAAACTTCAGGCTGCTGTTATAAGCAATGAAACCTTTTATTAGGTCACTGGTTAATTTTTCCCTAGCAGGAGTGGCTTAGATGTATTGCCATGGGTATGCATCTCCTGCAGGCTCACCTGCCTTGGCACCGCGGGACTGAAGCCCAGGGAGCCAAGCACCCTCGTACCCTCTGAATGATGATCTGGAGTCACAGCAGGGGATTTTGCTGCCAGTCCGACCAGAAGAGCTACACCTGCTGCTAGATTCCTGGTGAGTCTGTTTTGCACATCTTTCGTGATTTAGTAGATGTTTAAAGGGGCACAAAGCAGGACCACTTAGACTTTCAGGAAAAGTTAGCCTGCCTGTTTCTCTATCTGCAGGCTTATCCATGTTCTGCCCAACTCCATTTGAGGCTTTCTGTCCTTGTATATGCCTCCTGACAGCAAATGTCAGGAGAGCCTTCCACACCCTCTTCTTACTTGTGACTGTGAAAGGCTGCACATGGCTGACCACTCAGCTGTGGGGGGTCAAGCCAGCTTTGGCTTGGCCTTAGAGAAAACATTTTATAATTAAAAAAACTTTAATATTGGAATCTTGAAAATGTTTTAGTAGAGTTGCACCACAAATAGTCTATACAGATGAGGTACATTTCAGGTGTTCCCTGTTCAGGACACATTATTGTGCCTGGTTCAAGGTATCTTCTCAATACTGGTTTGCAAGGACCCCATTTTCCTGGCCCATAATGCTAAAATAACAAAACTGAGTCTTTCATAATGAACTTACTATGAAGTAGATCTGGGTTGGCGATCTATACAGCCCAGGGCCAAATCCTACTTGCTACCTATTTTTGTAAAGTTTTGTTGGAACATAGCCATATCCATTCATTCACACAGTACCTTTGGCTGCTTCCACAGGGAAGAGTGGAGCACTTTCAACAGGCACCCTCTGGCCTGCAACACTGAAAATGGTTGCTACCTGGCTCATTACAGAAAAAAGCATTGCTGATTCCTAATGTTGATGGGTAGCTTTCATTTCTAGTTGTGTTCTAAAAGCATCAACAAACAAAACTATGCATTTTGGAGTTACAAAATTGGTTTGACTTGTGTTTTACAACTTGAAAAATAAACAGTACTTAAGTTTTTGTTATAGTGTTTTTAATTTGGTTTTATACTTCAGAGTCTGTGGAGGTCCCAAACAAGGACACCTCTGGCAGAAGAGGGAAGGGAGAGTCTCTGGATGGTCAGCAGGAGAGAGAGGGAAGAGAGACGAGGTGGGACAAAGTAGCAACCCAGCCCTTTCCTCTGCCTCAGAGAGAGCCTGCTTCTCTCCCCACTGGCCTGGCATCAAAGTAGACAGATGAAGGCAGGGCTTTCTCATTGACCCAGGACACAGGGACACAGACCAAGGTGACAGCTATACATGGCTCGATTAGCATCTCAAAAAAGATTACAGCTAGCCCTACTGTTTTAACTACTGTCTAGTCCTTTGATTCATTCAAAATTTATGGAAGGACCACTTTCTGCTGGGCACTTGAACTTGTGCCCTGGCGGAGTATTCAGTTTTCAGTTTCTGTTTTCATTAAGCAAGTTGACTACACTATGTTGGACAGGCAGCAGAGCATGCCCAGCAGAACACAGGACACTGGCTTCAGCCCACCTGGTCTGACTGAGTAGGTGACTTTCAAAGAGAGATCTGGCTAGGGAGAAATATAAGCCAAGCAAAGAGGAGCAGGGGAAGGAAAAATAAGTGATTGTGTTCTCCAGCAAGAGAGCAATGAAGTCCTCTAAGGAGCTTCAGAAACTGGAGCAGGGTTTGAGGTGGTGACCAGCACAGGCAGAGGAGAGGCAGGATGTGGAAGACCTTGTGGGCACCAGCCAGCAATAGGAGGAGGCTCTTACTGGGGGGTGTGGCACAAATTCCTGCAGGATCTGGTGCTCCTTTTTTGTCTCTGCCTCAGCATAGACAGCATCCTTGTGAGGAGCTCAGACCTGTGCTAGGTAACCTGACCAGCAGACACCATAGCTAGTACAATAACCCTCTGGAGCTGGGTGTGGTAGGACACGGCTGTAATCCCAGGACTCAGGAGGCTCAGCATGAGGACTGCTGGGAGTTCCGGGCTAGTCTAAACTACACAGCATGACCTTGTCTCAAAAAACAAAACAAAACAAAACAAAACAAAACAAAACAAAACAAAACCTCCCATGGAACTAAGGAAATTTCTGGGGTAAGGGATGACCAGTGCTAAAACAAGAAAGTCCCAGACCAGCTGGAATTGGTTGGTTTTACTGCCATTCAACCCACAGAGACTGGTATGGTTTAGCAAACAGCAGGTGGTCAGAGCCCCTGTGCTGTGTCCCTACTGGCAGGACCTCCTTCCTCAGATCTTGAAATTAAAGGGGTGACCCCTGACACAGCAGGGGAATTCTTTCCCATGAGCCAGTGGCTATGCTGTACCTGTTGATGAATGGCCCCTCGGGTTAACTTCATTCCTTGTACTTCTTTCTGCTTTCTTTTTTCTGGGTTGGGAGCTCACTTGAGAGTGGGTATTCTCAAGAATCTTCAGGGCAGCTGACACCATCCCTAGGGTAAGAAAGGGGTGTGGCAGCCAAAGATGCTGGACACACAGATGTTCCTTCCCTTGTCCTCCCTCTGAGCTCTTTTGGAGATGGCAGTCTGAACACATGCACTGAAGGCTGCAGATTTTGCTCCCAGTCAGACACAGCAAAGGCCACTCTCACTCCTACAAATGGCAGTGGACAAAGATGGTAAATGTGCAAAGGCAGTCCCGCAGGTTTTTGTCAACTTGGATAGTTTGATGCAGCACAATGAACCAGAAAATTGGTTGCCTCTTTTAAGTGAGACTCCATTTTTAAACAACTGGTGATGACTGAGATTTGCATGGCTACTTTTCAAGGTAGAAGCATTTCTGTCTTTGTTAGGTACTGTAGAAACTTTATAATACACTTCTGGTGAGGGTTTTGCCTGGCTACTTCTAGAACAGGTTGAAATCTGCACTGGGGTTATTCTTTGTGCATTAGGTGAGGAAGATGCCTCATCCTCAAGGTCCAGCCCCATGGTCATATCCCTCCCTCCCTGGACAGTAAAGGGGCAGCCAATGGCTGCCTTCAGGCTGGGCTCAGCCAAGGGAGATACCAGGAATCAGGGAACAGAGCAAAGTCCAGGCATGCATCCCTCAGGCTCCTTTTCTGATAGGTTACAAAGGGTCAGTAGTGCATCCTCTGAAGGTGGCCTCCTCTCTGCAGGTGCTGTCTTATTCTGGGCTTGGGATGCAACTCCAAGCATTGCTTTTGCGGGCCTGGGGTTGGAGGAGGGCACTGAGTAGTGCATTGTTTCCCTTTGACTTCCTTTTACTTTGATAAGAATCCTTTTCTTAAAAAAATAACAACAAAGACAATGAGTGCCTCCTATTATATGGCCCGGTTTGAAGTGCCTTCTACTTCTTCTGGGGGCCTGACCGTTGAAGAGCTGCCCTGCAGTGTGATGAGTGACAAGTCCGAGGCACTCTGGGGGGAATGGAGGGCACAATGATGCCGCTGAGGGCTGACCAGTTACCTCTGTCAGAATCTCCATTAGCCTGGAATCTAATGAGCAGTGTTCAAGTTGTTTCCTCAGGTTTGAGCAGTAACCTGTCATAAAGAAATGCCATGGACTGGGTGGCCTAACTGGACATTTATTGCCTCGCAGGTTTGTCCTACAACAAACCCATCCTATTGAGCTCATACCTCTGTTTCTTCTTTTTCTTTTCCCTAACAGTCCTAAACTCCTTAAAAGACAGCCAGCCTAGCATGTTGGAGCAGGCCTGTAATCCCAGCACTTGGGAAGCTGTGGCAGGAGGACTGCTGTGAGTTTGAAGCCAGCCTGGGATACATAGTGAGTTCAAGGCCAGCCTGAACCACATATGAGAACCTGTCTCAAAACCAAAACAAAAATATCAAAAAGAGAAGGAAGAGTAACAGTCACCTTTGATTAGGTTCCACACAATATGACCTCATTTTACCTGTATTACCACTTCACAGCCTTCTCACCCAATTCAGTTCCACTGAGGCACAGGGTTCAGGTATCAGCATGTCAATTTGGGAGACAAGGGTTGTAGGGCCCTCGTGGTCAGGGATGGTGTCCTCTGAGGCCCTATTTTCCCAGGCACCTAACTCCTGGGGTCATATAGTGCTCTTCTTGACATAAAAGTCTTAAGCCAGTGCCCTCCCCTCCCCTTCGTCATTTGTGAAGTGAGAGGTGGGGTCTCTGCACATGCTGAAGTCATCTTTAGGCACATGAAGTAGCATGTTCCTGAAGTGTGTACCTTTTGGGCCAGTTGTGGTGTGTCTCATGATCCAAGCAGCTGTCTCAACAGTGTAAGCTGCTGGTCACCAGGGGACTGGCCAGGGAACAGAGATTCTGTTGAAGTCATCATTGCTCTTGGCTGCAGGCTGGAAGTAACTCCAACAGCCACTCGAATAATGTTGGCCATGGAGTGTCTGCTGCAGGTGACACAGGGCAATGTCTGTCTTTCATTCTCTTGCCTCTCTCACGTGCCTGGCGTGCCAGCTACGCCTCTATGCTTAGTCCAGTCCTCTCCCTGCTGGACTTCCCAGATTCCCTGAGTGTTGAGTAGCTGCCCTCTCCAGCTCTTCAGGCCACGGGCATGTCCCTTGCTCAGCTTACCTGTACACAGTGGACAGTGTCCCAGCCATCTTCTTATGCATCGTTTCCTGTTTTGGGTTATGGAATACAGGAGGATAGATGCTGTGGCTACACTTGTGTTGCGGGCACTTGGCAGGCACTCCATGGATGCTTAAGGAATGAATGAGCAAGCCAACCCCTTTCAGAGTGGTCTCCTCCCAGGTTATTCTGCTAACATGCTGACAGTTGTTTTGTTCCCTTACACTGAATTGTCAGTTCTCTGCCAACTTCTTCAATAACGTGGGCTCAGGCTATCTGGGAAGACAGCATAGAGAAGAAAGTTGGTTTTTGCTGCTGGCCCATGGGAGCTTCCTAGTCTACAGGAAACACAGATGTATGAACAGGTATGGTGTATGTAGTATTCTTACATACTATGTAAGAATGAAGAAAAGGGGTAGGGTGAGGGAGTCATTAAAACTACCTGGGAGATAAGGACTTAAAGATCATGGAGGATTTGGTTTGGGTTTTGAAGGTTGTAAGGGAGTCCAGCAGGTGAAAAATGTTCTTGATGCATGCAAAAGCTCAAAGTGGTATCGAGGCCTGGCATTTTTGAGAAATGGTAAGAGGTCAGGTGAAGGGCAGCTTGTCTGGTTTGAGATGAAGCACGTGTGTACATCTGGTAGGAGAGGAAGGCTGATGCCCCCATCACAGCACCTAAACTTGAGCTCACTGTTGGATGAAAAGCAGTCAACCACTTCTCACATGCGTGAGATGCTCAAAGTTTGTTGAATCCTTGGGCACATGCTGGGATCTAGGACCACC
>RJWT010038876.1:0-12777 GCA_004365215.1 Cuniculus paca | reverse complement strand
ATAATACTGGGACTTCAATAATATACTGCCTATCTATTCATACATTGAAGAATAATATGGATTACTTTATGTTACAAAATGTTCCTCAGTCACCATGTTGAATAAAATATTACTAGTTCATGACTACTCTCTGGAAACACAATTGAAATGGATGCTTTGTATACTGGAAAATGATACTGCATTATGCAAATAATTTTGTACTCATGCTGAGAGGCAGGATCTGAAAAGTTAGTATTTTCTTTTACCTAGAGACTTCTATTATTCAAATCCACCCAAATTGCTGGTTTTCATGTATAAATGTGGCAATGGTACAATCTCAGCATTTAGACAGTTTTCTTTCACTTAGGGACACAGGGCAAGAGATACAAAGAAGTATTTCCTTGGGTTCTGAATGCTGTTAAGCACAAGGGTGGGTGCTTCAGAACATGCAGTACTATGTCAGTGCTAAAAACCAGATCTCAAGTACCAGTGATGCCCATTCATTATTTAGTAAATTTATGTTTTGTGTTGTGATATTTAGGGCCTCCTAAAGCTGGGTGACCTTTTTCAGGTAGCAAGAATGTGCTCTTGCACCAAAAGCTAGTCACTGAAAGTCAAAAATTTCTTTATATTATTATAAGTGATTCATGGATTAAAAATTGAAGTTATTTGTACTGACACAGTATATTAGAGAGTATAGACTGTGATAAAAAGTATTTGTGTTCACATCTCATCCTTGCTATTTTGTTGTGTAACTTTGGGCAAGTTACACAGCCTATTTTTTGTCTCGATCTCTGTATATATAACCTTGAAAGCTAGTTGTGAGGCTTAAAACCACCTGTTTAACCAACTAAAGAACAGTATATGGATGATAACAAGCACTGTATGTGTATTAATTTTACATGCATTTGCCAAGCACTGTGTTAAACCTAATCCACTATTGGAAAATAGCACATTAATAATAATTATAATAATTGTGATCATTTTTGAATACCTTCATTATATAACATATACAATATTTACATTATCTCATTTAACAGCCCCAAGAGGTATGCACTAATCTCAATTTTCAGAGGAAGAAACTGAAATTAAGAAAAGTTAACTAATCTGCTCAAAAGCACAGATAGTGACAGAGCTGAGCTTTACATAGAAGCTTTCTGAATTCTAAGCCTATAATCTTTTCACTTTGTTCTTCATGGACCTATCGTGTCTGCTAATCACAAATTTCTAGTTCTGAGATCACAGAGTACAATAGTACTGTTATTTGTTAGGATGAAAATTGTCAGTAAATTGTAATCACCAAACTGATCCCCTTGAGGGCAGAGATAGTTTGATTCATCTCTTCACATAATGCCTAGAACATAGTAGATACTCAATAAATATTTGCCCAACCAATGATGATTAATCTGGAGTCAATGAACAAAAATATTTTGTGAATTGATGCTCTAAAATAGATTCATTAAGACATCTGTAGTACTTCCTCTCCTTTACCAAATGTTATATGATAGTAACAATTTTTAAAGTTCAGTCATATATATGCCTTTTGTTCTTGCTTTACCATTTTTAACCATAGCCTATAGACCTTGACTCTCCCACGAATTTTCCTAAAGACTCAAATTTATTCATATTTATTCTGGCTTCAACTATTATTCTTATGGTCCTTGTTAGATAACAAATTACAGGATGTTTACAGATGTTTTCTTATGTAGATTTGAGCTGCTTGGGCAATTTTTTTTTCTCAAAAATACTCATGCTATACCCAGATTCATAGCAGTTTGGAATGTGGTTATTTGGACCATCTGTCATTTTAAGTAATTTTTATATTTGGATTTATATATTTAGCAAAATAGTGGAGATGCCATAGAGTTTTATTCTGAATTTCAGTTCTTCAGTTCTGCACAGAGTAAACTGTAGTAATGTCTTTAAAATGCATTTGCCAGCCAGTTTTAGGGGGAAAAAAAAAGTGACCCATCAAGTTCACTTCTTCTCCACTGGACCAGAAGTAACAGCAATTTATTTACATAGGAGTTTATACTGGGGAAAGGGGTTTCAAGTAAATTCATGCAGCGGAAAAAGGATGTCAGAAGCAGTTCAAATATCCACTCCGCTAATCTTCCTTAACAATGAGGCCTTGATTTTAGCTATGCTTATAGCCACTCAAAAAGAAAAAAAGAAAGGGAAATAAAAGTTCCTTCACAGTTACATATATAAGTAGGTAGGTAGGTAGGCATGTGATTATGTTCTAATTAATGACACTGCAACAAAATTGTCCTTTGGAATTTCCTAGAAGGCTTCTTTAAAGGAGTTCATTCTACTTTCTTCATCTCTGTCTCCTTCATTTGGGATGGAAAGAGCCCAGTCCTGAATTGCTAAACTGCTGAATTACACTTCAGCTGATGCCTGAAGCAGGCACACTGATTCTGAAGTGTTGGTAGAAGCCACGTATTGTGGGTGACAACAGTAGAGTTTGTATCCTTGATTGCAAAACCAGTATACCAAGACTGTACTGCTTATTTCCAAACTCCATTTATGTGAAAGAGAAATGAATTTATATCTTGTTCAAGGGATTGGTATTTATGATTTTCTGTTTTCTCATTTGTACCCAATCCCAAGAGACAGATGAATCCAGTAGGATTTTCATAGAGTATTGTTCTCCTGGGTGAAGTAAAGAAAAGGATTTAAGCTCGTCTCCATGATCATCTCCTTTTTCTACTCACCCCAAATATTGGAATTCCACCTGGTCTAACGAAACTGAAGACATCTAGACAGCTTTTTCAAAGACAGGGAACTTGTCAATCCTAGTTTAAGCATACAGTAGCAGTTTCTTTAACAGTATGCTTCCATTTTCCTGTGATGATCTAGGTAGAAATTCTGAATTTTGTTCTACGAAATTAACTTCAATGATTAGTTTACATGGTTTATTAATTATGTACCTTTATGGAGCCCCAGGCATTTTCTTAGAGCACCAAGAAAGATCAGCAAACCAAATGTGACTTTCAACCTCAGACTTTAAATTGGTTTATTCATCCTATCAAAAAGTACCACCCAGCTATTCTCAGAAAGCCTAGTTTTTCTTTTTAAATGTTTCCTCATTTTCACATTCTAATCTCTAAAATATTTCTATCTGCTATTACACATTGGATCCTAGGTTGTGATTATGTTTGATTTTTCACTCTTGAAAATATATTTTACATTTCCAATAATGAGAGAAGAAAATGAAAAAAATTAGACTGACAGGACAAAAAAAGACAGGACAAAATTTATCTTCAAAATCTTACACATTAAGTGTTTTGGCTAAATAAATTCTTACAAGCAATACAAAAAATTTTTAACCAGGAGGAACAAAAACCTAACGAAACCAAAAGGCAGATTTTCTTATGATCTAATAAGATAATTTTGTCTCCACCATTAGCAAATAATTGATATTGCTAAAATAGCACATGGAAAAGTATGCTTACATATTCCTCCAATGAGAACAGTGTACATGATTCAGACTATGAACAATGGCAGCATAGGGTGACTTTGGGGAAATGTACGCAATTGCCAAATCATATCCTGGGGTGCCAGAATGTGTGACTGTTCTACCCACTATAAACTCATGTCTCCAAAATATGTTGACACATTTATTTGTCATGTCTTCAGTCTGCAGTGTGTTGCAATACAAAAAGTTCTGGATACAAGGTCAGAAGACCTGAGTTCTAGTCTAGGCTGTAAGAGCTGTAGCCTTGCATCTGTCACTTGATCTTGCCCAGCGTCAGTTCCCTCACTGTAAACTAGAATTAATAATACCTGTACTTCCTGTTCCACCAATATGTTGTAAAGATAAAATTATATGCATGTACTAGTGCTTTGTAAACTTAAAAATTTAAACATTCTGTTACTGCATGTTTTCCCACCTATTCCTTTAGTTCTACTTGAAAATCTTCTGGAAAATATTATTTTTGATAGGTAGGAACCAGTCTAAGAGATCTTTCAGTGACCTCTTTCAAGAGCAAATTATTTAATCTCTCAAAACTCTCTATCTATAAAGAGTTGGACTAGACTGATAGGTCAAAGTTTTATTTAGAAGCAGAATATTTTTATAAAGTTATTTAGAAGATCAGCATATAAAGTGAGCAAAAGCAGTTTGCTCTTGGTAAAATGTTTGAAGCTAGAACAAGAAGAACTGAGAATCCTACCTAATTATGTTTCTTCCCCTATTATACCCATTTCAGACAACCACTGAGGCCCCTCCCAATAAACTTCTGGCCTTTCCTATTCTAACTTTTTATAGTTGATGACATTATTCTTGCTCATATGTTTCTATCATTTTCCAAGCAAAACTGTCTCTACCTTAAAGGGATAAAGAAGAGCTATAATATTGTTATAGATGGATAGGTGTCCTAGGCTCCCCAGTGACTTTAATTAACAGGTAGTTCATCAGTCCATCATCTCAGTCATTCTGGTGAACAAATGCATTGAATTATATACAAGCCAATACAACCAGATAGGTACCAAATGTCTTGAGATGGAAGATGCCCTTAAGAAGCTACATGAAATATCTCAGGCCTCCTGTAGTAGAGATTTCTGCATGAAAATCTAAAAATAAATATTGAATGGACAATTCTCCAAGTTGTTCTTCGTTAAATATATAGAAATACTTCAGGCTCTTTGAAATTGTTTTCAGGAAGAATGACTCAGAGATGAAGAAGCTACTTGTAATAAAGCAAACAATACAATACCATTTCTCAACAGCCCAAACAAGGGAGAATGCTCAGAGAAGTTGGCAATCTTCTGTTGGATACACAGGTCATATAATCACAGAGTGCCAAAGCTGGAAATTATATTGGAGAATAATCAGTTGGTTTTACGAGTGAAAAATACGAAGTTCAGAAAGATTATGGGCTTAAAATTGGGAATTAATTCAAGCTTCATTAAGTAAGCATTAGCTGAGTGTTAACTTTATGGTTGATGGTATACATAGGAAGAGAAATAAACCATGATCCTTGTCCACGTAATGGGGGAAAGACAAACAAGTCAGTAATTGCAGTTAAATTGTTACAGAATCAGTACTCAAACACTGTGTCCAAGTTCTTAAGCCAATAAGTGTCCCACCACCTCAGATTTAAGCCTAACAAATTACTAGTGGAAAACCATGGTGTCCTAGTCACTTTCTTGTTGCTTAGACACAATGCCTGACACCCACAACTCTAAGGCAGAAAGGTACGTTTTAGTTCATACTTTGTAGAGGTTTCAGTCCATAGTCAGCTGGCTCCATGGCAGAGGGGTGTCACAGAGGAGAAAGAGCTCATGACATTACATTAGGAAGCAGAGAGAGAGAGAGAGAGAGAGAGAGAGAGAGAGAGAGAGAGATCAAAGGAGAATGGAGGGAAATAGACCCTTCCAGGTTATGGCCCCAGTGACCCACCTCTTCCAACCAAGCTTTACCTCCCAACGTCTCACGCTGCTATAAATTCATCAGTGAAATAATCCACTGATGAGGACCACACCCCCATAATCTAATCACCTCCTCACATGAAGCACATGAGGCTTTTGGGGAACGTCTAGATATAAACCATAACAAATGGTCAATGTATCCAAAGATACAGTAATGTCAATGAAGTCTAGGTTGCAAGGTACTTATGTATATTCCTTGAGGACCTATGAATAATATAACTTTTTTGAGACCAATTGGTGCTATGTTGTCCAACCTGGGCTTAAACTGAATTTTCCTGCCTTAGCCTCCTACAAGTAGCTGGTGTTATAGGCATATGTCACCATGCTAGGCTTTTAGGACTCTGTTCTCATAAGAAAATTGTTATGAAGATTTTCCACAAATACTTATAAATACTTCCTAGAAAATAGAGGGAGTCATGAATGGAAAACTTCTACAAAGAAAAGCAATCATAACATGGTCTTTGCTCATTCCAAGGTCAAAGCCTTAAAAAATCCCATTATGTACTGGCATTATCTACTTTCCAAACTATGTAAGAAAAGTTTTTTCATTAGCTGCCTGTTTTTTTCTTTAGTATATAAAATACTGAAGAACTATACAAACATTTCAAAGACCTGTACCAAACAAAATCCTACAGCCACACGTATAAGCATCTCATTTCTTTTTTACTGGCGAGATTCAAACATAAATTCTTTCTTACCAATTCCTACCTTTATAGCCTTTCTAATCTACACTATATTTACAACTATAATGAAAACCAGCACATACAGTGCTACCTTGGTTCACAAACTTAATTTGTTCCACAATTCTGGAAAAGATGACCATATTTGTGTTTGTGTAGGAAAAATAGCCTCAGTCATGTTTGTCACCTGATGTAGAATTTGTAAACAAAACCAAAGTTTTGCCAAACACTTTTGTTTGTGAACCAAATTGTTTGCGAACAAAAGTATTTGTAAACTGAGGTACACTCTATATCTTATGGAAACACTAGGGAACTAATATTCTTATATTAACTTGACAAAAGTCTAGCCATAATAGACTGAGTTCAGGTTACATTTTAACCAGCTTTCCCATCACTGGAACAAAATATCTGACACTTGCAGTTTAAGGGAGGAGAAGTTTATTATTGAATCACAATTTTGAAGATTTCAGCCCATGGTTAACTGGTTCCATTGATGTGGGTCTGAGACAAGGCAGACAGTCATGGTGGAAGGATGTGGTGAAGCAAAGCTGCTTACTTCATGGAGGCCAAGAAGCAAAGAACAGGGGAAGAAGACCAGCAAGAGATATCCTTCCAAAGGTATGCCCCAGTGACATACTTACTCCAACTGGGCCCCACCTTCTAATGGCACATTCAGTTAGCACTTCCATGATCCAGTCACCTTTCCAAAACTCTTAATCTAGTCATGTTGACAATCAAGATTAACTGGCATGGGCTACTCTATAAGAAATTCATTTATTCATCTATCAAGTAAGACTGACTGTCTTCTACATGAATACTATGATACTAGGAGCTATGAAGAATACTAAAAACATGGAATAGAAAGTTTGAAGACATACCTACATCTGAATTATCTGGAGAACTTGTTTTTAAAAATGTTGATTCTTAAATCCTAATATAGGTACACTATATCAGTTATAGTTCTGGGCTGCAAAATAGAAAGCAATTTGGGATACCTTAGAAAAAGAAGGAATGTACTAGAAGAACATTAGAGGTTCACAGAATTGATTGGAGATTGGGTCAAGGAAGTTTGGGGAACCACAATAAAAATACTGCAGGAATGATATGGTCTGCATGCTGGCACTGCTAATATTTTGTGTTCAACCTTGTCATTACATCACTGCCATAGACTGAAAGTTCTGAAGAAGAACCCCCAAATGATGGACTCAAAGGCCAGGCCTACGTGACTCTACCTGTAACTGTACACAAAGGAAGAGTCCTTGAAAGTGAGATTAGGAAAAAATGAGAATGGAATTGAATGCTAATTGATCAAAAGTTGCAAATGTTTGGTTATCTAGTAAATCAGAATCTCTGAGATTTAGGCTGGGAATTTTTCACATTTTTAAACAAGCTTCTAAGATCAGAATTCTAGAGTCTGAGAAAAACTGATGTAAAGCATATTATCTGTACCCTAGAAGAGATTTAAATCAAAACGGAAAGCAAAATTAGCTCATTCATGAAAATAAAGAATAATTTGAAACTCGTGATCACATGTAGTTTCCTTCTAGACACTCTCCCATCTCTACCCCTTGCTCTCATCAGTCACCCATTCAATCAAAAGTGAGCATCTTTACAAGAGATATTAGGCTTAGGAAGTAAATTACAATACAATATAAATCTTCATTCACATTTTATGCATAAAAGCAGGTTTGGAAGACAGTACACCAAAATGTTAACATTGAAAAAGAAAAAATAGAGCCGGGTGTGGTGGCATGTGCCTGTAATCCCAGCACTCAGGAGGCTGAGGCAGGAGGATTGCTGTGAGTTCGAGACCAGCCTGAGCTACAAAGTGAGTTGAAGCCTGACCTGCATAGCGAGACCGTGTCTCAAAAAGACAAAAAAAAAAAAAAAAAAGAATTCTAAGGAAAATATAAGCAAATGCATGACAGCTATATAGGATACACACACAGTACAATTCAAAGTGACTTTGTTTAAATTTCAAACTCTTGTGTACTTTCTGTATTTTCTAATTTTTCTAGAATGAGAATCTCATTCACTGGGGATACAGTTGATCACTATTAGTGACCATATTTAGGTTTCACATGACTGGTAGTTTCAGACCTTACAAAAAGTACACTACATATCAAAATTTTAAGTTATAGAAATTTTCACCAATATCATTTGTAGAATATAAAATGAAAAAAAGTGGTGACTAACAAGTCTTATAGTGCAGTTAATTAGTTAACATGTAATTATTCATAAAATCAACATTTGAGTAACTGTGAGTACAGGTTTATATTAGGCAGTAGGTTATAGGGAAAAACTGAGAAAAGTACTAGCTAAAGAAAAAATATATAATTTAATAAGAAACAAAAAATGATATGAAAGCCAGGTGTGGTGGCATATGCCTGTGATCCCCGTGCTCTGGGAGGTTGATATAGCAGGATTACAAATTTGATTACAGACTAGACAACCTGGCAATTTAGCAAGACCCTGTCTCAAAATAAAAAATTAAAAAGGACTAGTAATGTAGCTTAGTGTGAAGGCCCTGGGTTCAATCCCTCGCAGTGCACAATAAATGAATGAATTTATGAAATATGAAAACATAATATAAACAAATGCATGTGGCTGGATTCCATATAGTGTCTAATGTCTAGATTCCAGATAGTGTCTAATGTCTGGCTTAATGGTTCTAAAGCATGTTTCATTTTAAATTAATGCTAATGGATGAGAGCAAGACAGTTTTTTGTGTTATGTTGACACAAGATAGGCATAAAACTAAAATAGAAGACTCATACTAAACTCTGAAACAGAGCATCAGCCACTATGCAGTGTTTGGGCCTGGGACAACCAATCGCTGCCTGGCTGTTTTTAACTGAAAAGTATCTACTTGACACTAACAATTGTCATGCTCCTAGCTGATTACAGGGCTCAAAGACAAAACAGAAAGCAAGTGAACCAACCAAAGCTAGCAATGTTCAGGCCATCGAACAGTAGCTGTCTCTTAGTAGGGGCTCAGGAAATGTCCCTTGTTCAACTGTCATTCATATAAAAAGACTGACTGCTGTTACACTGATCTAGCTACCCTTTCTCCTACTCTTTCCTCTTCATTTTCTCACTCTTCCGGGTCCCTGCCACATGTAACACACAGAGAAGAACCACAATCTACATAGTGCCTCTTTAAATGAAACAGAAAATGAGTATCAGGATGCCAAACACTGAAAAATACAAAGGTATATTGCAAAGATAAAACTGCAAACTATAACCTAAAATGTGCATTAAGCTGGAGGTCCATCTGAAAAAAAAAAAGATCAATTTGGACACAAGCAAGAAGGGATTTTGTGCTGTGTCTATACATAATATTTCAAGTTTCATCTTCATGAGGCTTTGAGAGATTTGCTAACCACGTATTAAAATGCAGCTAGCTGGTTGACTCACAAGTCAAGTCTTGTAGGTGTAGACCATTATTATTAAAACTATTACAGTTAATAATTATAATAAACATTTGTGCTGCACTGTATATTACCAATGTACTTTACAATATTCTTGGCTGTTACTCTGCTGATACCGTCAGTTAAAGCCAAAAGTAGTTCTTTCCTATTCACTAATGAGAATGAAGTTTGACTATTTGATGGAACCTATCAGAAAAAAAAAGAGATGCACTAAATTTTTAAATATTTAGTGTAAATTTAATTAAAATACCCTACTGAATAATTTGATTAAGAGCATAATGAAGCTATATGTATTAAATATTAAATTATTAAACTAATATTTTATTTTAAATTTTACTTATAGAATATAACACACTGGTAGTCAATATCAATATTTTTACAGCTTTTCTGATGATGTAAATCACAGAGTATCGTTAAAAATATAGTTCCTTAGCTCCCAAGACTTGGACTTTCTGATTCATGAGGTCTGGGATAAGACTAGGGAGATTGTATTTTTAACTAATAGCATGATAAATTCTTATTATTAAGAATATATGGAAAAATAGTAGTTTCTAACTTCTACCTGCATACACATATATTTTACTTGCACAATCAACTTGTTATTCATTGAGCTCAAGGACATTTTTTTGTTCTTTCTAACAGTCCATAGCATTCTAAGATAGTCTTACTTCTAAGAATCAAAGTCAGAAATCTCAAATAACTAGACTAACAGAAAAGTTGAATGAAGGTCACAAACTCAGGGCTACTTAACTTTTAAAATTGTATTACAATAGAAGACATACTGCTGATGCATGGGCTACTGCCAGACAGGGGACATCCAGAGCCAAGCCTTTCCCCGTGGGCTGTCGCTGGCAGGGGAACACCCAGATCCCAGCTCCTTCTGGCTCATGTGTTGGCAAACAAGAAGTGACAACTCCCACCCCAGGTGACTGGCTGATCCAGAGAAAAACAGGCTGATCCAGAGAAAAACAGGATGATAGCTATCAAGGTGAAACGCAATTGGATGCCTGTGGTGCTTTGGTGTTACACTGACCTTGCAGGTCTAGGGTCCGTGGTCTGATCATCTGTTCAGAAGATAGCGGTATGCAGCGTGGCATCTGGGAGGATCTCCTTCTGAGGGTGGTAGCCATTGTTGATTCCCTATAGTCTCATTTTGAAGTCCTACACTGTTCATTGTTTTGTTGAGTTGGGTTTTATTCTCTTTTGCTTTGTTTGATTATGTTATATCTGGTGGCATGAGCAGCTATTTCAAAGATAGTAAGATATATATGGTAGCCATTTTGAATTTACTATTGTCTTGTTTTGAAGTCCTTTATTGTAGCCATTGTTTTCTTTTTACTTATTCTATTCTATTTTGCTCTGTTTGATTTTTACTATGTCTGAAGGTATCTGCAGCTATTTTGAAGACAACAAAAGGCATTATGGTAACTATTGTTGATTTTGCAATGTTCTGAAGTCCTGTATCACTTACTCTGGTTTTTTCTGATTGGTTTTAGTCTGTTTTATTTTTCTTGGTTTTATCCTCTTTAAAATAAAAAAAAAAGACATACTGCCATTAATTCTCTCAAAATACTCCTCCTTACTTCAAATACATTTATCCTATTATTCTTTTTACTTTCTGAAGCAGTTCTAAAAAATCCTCTTTTATGAATGTCTCTAGTTGCACTGTCATGGCCCCTTCAATACCTGAATTGATTTAAAATGTTAACCTTTCAAGATTATTTTGAATTTGGGGAAGAGTCAGAAGTCAAGTCATATCCAGTGGGTAAGATAGATGAGGACACACTGTGATGATTTTGACAAAAATTGCCATAAATGTTTGATCAGTGCAGAATGATCATAAAATATGATGAATGTTTAAATTAAAATTTTTATTACAGTAAAAGATACACTGCCATTAATCTCTCAAAATACTGTCTTGCTTCAAACATACTTATTCCTTTGTTCTTGGCAATATATATTTACTATAATAAGTTTAACTTAAACATTTACCATATCTTTTAATTACCCCTTGCACTGTCTGTATTTTCTCATGTATATTGCCAAATCTCGAATCTTAGAGAGGAAGAGTGGAGGAAAAGAAGCAACAGAATCTTGATAGTGCATTCCAGCTTTTCAAAATTGAATAAATGTAATAAGTTTAAAAAATGATAAATCTACCTTAAAATTCTCCAGTTGAAATGTAAAATTGTTAAAAGCAATCATGTAGAAGTTCTAGGGGAACTAGGACTAGAGAAAGTATAGGTCAAAAAACAGATGGAATACTATAGTTAATTTCTCTGTTGTGTTGAGGTAGATGTTATTTTTGTTAGGAAGAGCCCATTTTACTTGAGGAAATAGAGAAAAGAGTAAATATGTTGTTTTTTAAAATTTTTATTTTTATTAGTACATGTTTGCAGTATATAATTACATTCATCATAGGGAGTTGGTACATGTACATAACACATTTTACATAACACATTTTAATATTTTCCTCACTCTCTTTTCCTCTCCTCCCTCTTTCTCCCATCATCTCTCTGTTATCTTCCCTTTTGCAAAAGATATAGTTCCCTGTTTCCTATTATCTATCTTTGTTCTGCACTTTAATTTGTTTATACATTGAGGACTTTCATGTAAAAGAAACTGTATGATATTTAAGCTTATGTATCTGATTTATTTCACTTAACATTAATGGTCTCAAGTTGCATCCATTTTCCTACAAATTGAATAGATCATTATTATGGTTTAGATCTAGAATGTCCCCCAAGACCCTCATGTGTTCAGAGGTGGGGCTTTTGAAAAGTGATTGAACCATGAGAGTGCTACACTAATGAGTGGATTAATCTACTGGTGCTTTCATAGCTGACTTGCCTGGTTAGAAAAGGCAGGTGGCCTGAAGTGTGTATCTACCTCCCCAATTCCTCTTTTCACTCTCTGCTTCCTGACCACCATGAAGTGAACAACTTTCCTCTGCCACATCCTTCCAATATGCCTTTCTTGCCTTGGAATCAGGTCACCATGGACTAAATCCTCTAAAAATCCTGGGCCAAAATAAACCTCCACTCCTTTAAATTGTGGATGTCAGGTATTATGTTTTAGTGACAGAAAACTAAGGCAGTCACAATACTTGACAAGATCCCATGTATTATTTCTTTGAGGTTGACAGTTCAAATTATAAGGACATTATTCTTTTCTGGTGAGTAGAACTCTTAATTTTGACTGACAGACACTAAGACAAAAAGTAATGTCATGTATCTATATCTATATCTATA
>RJWT010038875.1:0-12782 GCA_004365215.1 Cuniculus paca | reverse complement strand
AAATATCATCACATAATGCCTATCCTTTCACAAACTTACTTTTTCCATTCAAAGTCTGATGTTATTCATATCAATGTATGCAGGTGTACTTCATTACTTTTTTTTCTCTTTTATGGTATTCCATTCACATGACTACAGTTCAAGTTATTTATATATTCTTTTATGAAAATTTATATTGCTTCCAGTTTTTTATTATTGCAAATATTACTCCTCTGAGAATTCATTGACTGCTTCCATGGAGTTATGTGCAAGAATTTCTGTAAGGTAACTATATCTAGGAATGGAATTTCAGGGTTTAAACTTTATTAGATATTTTCAAATAATTCTACCAATTTATACTTTGAAGTAAGTTTCAGAAGTTATTTTGGCTCATTGTGTTCCACAACAATTAATGTTGGCAAAATCTATTTTAATAATAGATCTAATAATCTGATCAGATAAACATGAAGATAAAGATTTAATTTGGATTTTCTTGATTAATACATTTGCATGCTTCTTCAGTATGAAGTATCTATTTTTTCATAATTATATTGATATATTAATTTATATAAACTAGAGAGTTGATAATGTATATATATTACTATCATCATAGCCTAGTCTCTCTTTTCATTTGATGTATTTTGATGTGCAATAGAATACAGTAGAATTTACAAATTTCCCTTTATAGTTTGTGTCTTGTGTAAAGATGTGATCTCTTTTGTACTTCATGGCAGTGTGTTATGGTTGATACATTGTGTCAACTTGAGCAGTTTAGAAGTTTAACTGAG
The DNA here is from genome assembly GCA_004365215.1 of Cuniculus paca. NCBI lineage: Eukaryota > Metazoa > Chordata > Mammalia > Rodentia > Cuniculidae > Cuniculus > Cuniculus paca. The sequence continues at coordinate 12,015 of RJWT010038875.1, read as the reverse complement.
AGACTCAGCAGGGAGCCAGGGTTCCTACTTTGTAAATATCCTCATCCTGTGCAAAGGAGGGCAAGGAGATTTTGTGAGTGTTACACCCACCCTGAAGGGGGGGGCTGTGTACAATGTAAGGGAGGAGAACAGGCTTGTTGTCCCCTTTTGCTCTGGCTGCTGCCTTGAAGTGTTGCCCCAGTGCCATGCCACCCTGCCTTGAAGCCATCTGATTATGGACTGAAATCTCCAGAAACTGTAAGCTAAATAAACCTTTCCTTGCTTCACTTTGGATGTCAGGTGTTTTGTCCCAGTAATGAGAGAAAAGTAGCCAAGACACAGTGCAAATAATTTTTTTTAAATTCTAAGAGTTTTAAAAAAGGATTTTCTTTTTAAATTAACCTTTTTCCTATGTTTAGGTCATTATTGTATATGAAACTCATCTTTTTAAATTGTATATAGATCCAGTATTCTTGATATATGTACAACCAAATTTTCCATTCTCAAACTTGGGGAAGAAAATTCTTTTTCCATTGACCTGCAAAACCACCTCTGACATAGAAACACTCACAAGCTAAAGCAGAAAGACTTGTTTCAGCTCACACTTAGTGGAGGCTTTAGCTGGCTCCAAGGCAGTGTGGCATAGCAGAGCAGACTCAGTCTATGGCAAATCAGACAAGAAGCAGAAAGACTTCTTTCTTCTTTCCCTTTTTGTTCCGTCCATGGTACAAGCCTATTGGTTGGGGGCACCACACCTAGGGCGGGTCTTTCCGCTTTAGCAAATCCATAATACACACCTAGAACTATGCTAAACCAATCAGTGAACTCATCCAGTGTCACACACCTATGATTCAGTCACTCCCAAAGCCCACTATGAGGCTTTGAGGGGGCATCTAGATACAAGCCATAGAAACAAGAGCATAAAACATTCACAATCATTACTCTTCTTTCATTATTAGGGACTAATTAGACTTCTATTTCCATTTCTAATTTTTAATTTTTGATATCTAACTTCCAAAGAAAACAGTAGTTTTATCTTGCTCTATCAGACCATTGTAAGTGCCGACAAGAATAACACTACAATAATACCCTGTGCGTACTTCAAATACCTAGAATTGTTTCTAGGAAACTTGGCTGGAAGTGGAGTTTCTGGGATGAGAGGGAGAGATACTACAATTTTCTAACTTTCAAGTCATACTGAGTCAGCCTCCCTGTGTAAACCGACAGTGCTGGGTTTTCTGAGGTGTTGACATTGTTGATGTTGTTGATGTTGTTGTTGTTGTTGTTGTTATTGTTGTTGCTCCTTTTTTTAGTGGTGTTTCCACACCCTTAGCCAGGTCCCATTACACTCCTTGTTTCTGATAACTTGATAAGGGGAACGTGGTCTCTCAGTGTACAGTCTGCCAAAAACATTTGTACACACTGCAGGAGAAGAAAAACTTGTTTAAATAGTTTAATACTAAATATATTGAGATATCATGAGGTTAATACAGGTTACCTTTGGCCTCTACAATTCCAGGAGGTGCTTAAAGTGGTGGTCATTAGATTCCAGACATTAGCATGGCAAACTGCTGCTGGGGTAACCTTGGTCATTGAGATTGCTGCACATGCATTTTCAATTACTTCTCTAAGGGTCAGCAGTGCAGTGGGTGTTCTGTGATATACAGCATCCTCTAGGGTCCCTCTATACAAAGGAAACACCATCTGTTGAAAAAAAATCACACTATTTTTCTTTCCCTGAAGTGTGTACACATTTTTTGGCGAGCTTTCTACTTCAAATTTGCTTCTTTCTCATTACTCATGAGTGAGAAGAATTAACACCAGTTAGATGAACAAACACCTGGTAATCTGGGAGATTTCACAGAGATGAAAACATGCGATATGGATGAGATTCAGGAGAAGCTCGTGAGATGCATTTTCCTTTTCTGCCACACACACCCCAACGTGCTGATAATAGAAACTCATTCTCCAACTGACCTTATATCAAGGTGAAAGAGCTATTGTTCCAGTGTGTTGGTTTCAAGGACTTTCCTCCACGGAGAGTAAATAGTGGAACTAAAATATCACTAAAGCTTTGGTAAGCAGATTATGTGCTGTCAACAGTGAATGCCCAATATATCCACAATGCAAGAAGTTAAGTAGGTAGAGGTATTAGCTGCTATTATACTTGAAAGAGGCCAAAACTCCTGTTCTCACAGCACATTCCTTAAAACCCCATTCTTCCAAAATGGCTGCCACAGTCCCAGGCATCACATGGATGGAGACATAATATCTTAGCGAAAGAAAACAGATTACTATTTTATTGTATCTCTGTGTTTAAAAGGGGGAAGAAAATGCTTTCTCAAAATGGACCCTCTTTGGGTATCATTCACCACAATTGAATCACTGCATCATAAGTCAGCCCTGTAGAAAATAAGCCCCCAGACCCAAATTGTTGGTGTTGGAAGGAATGCACTCAAACACTGGGTAAGAGGTCTCAACAAGGTGAGATTTTACTCCTGCAGAAGTGCTCAAGCATGAGGTAGCAGGCACACAGGACAAAGACGGGTTGGCCTTTTTACCCCTAAGGTGGGAGAAGCATCTGACCTTTTCTCCAGTGGCTTGGTTGGAGGCTCATAATCTATTGTGATTGATTCATTTAAATGAGGTGAAGGAGGGAACATGAAGGATCGCTGAGGGGAAGGAAGAGTGAGGGGGTGTAGGGAACTGAAAGTCCTTGGATTTCCATACGCTATCTTTGGTTCATAGCCGGGTTCTCAGAATTTAAATATAATTCAGTGTGTTTAGGAGGGGCCACCTAGGGTAGACTGGAGTCCAAGATGGAGACACTCTCTTGTTTATATTTTTGATAAAAAAGACTTTGTGTCTTACAGCCCCTAAGTTGACTGATCATTGGTGTAATGAACAAAATTTTCCTAATTACCTCAGATTAGTCAGTCAGTATCCATAACATACGTGTTTTGCAGCAAAGGCAAACATAGGAATAGCTATCACTGAGCTTCACAGTAATGTCTGATGGGAACAGAAAATGTGCTGATAGTATTATTTGTAATAAAGTTAAGTAGCACTATGAGTAAAATGAACCTTGTGGAATTTCTGGTCGCCCTTTCTTGGGCAAACTTTTGAATAAGGGACTATGCTCCTGGGAACAAAATGATGTTGATTGACATAGCTTGATAATGGTTTACTTTTTGAGCAGTATACATGACAATGCTCAGAAGTATATACAATAATGTGCTATAAACCAAAACTCCTGGAGGCCAAGGGTTTTCTGAAATAGAAGGCTTTATTGAGCCATTACAGTTGCTAGCCAAGGAAGGACTAAGTCTGGGATCAAGTTTATGCAACTGCCAACAACAAAATTCTACAGCACTTGGAAAAATTGTCAGCTAAGTCCAAGATCAAGAACGTATTTATAAACATCTAGAGAAGGGAAGTGTACATTGTTTACTTTGAGATTACCCTTCCTGTTGATAAGCAGGGCAGGTCAGTGTGAAGCAGGGAAAGATTTGGGATGGGATGATGGACACAAGCCATAAGGAGAAGTGTTTGCTGCTTCTTCGTGGGTTGGGGTTAGTAATCCAGAAAGTTTAAGCATATGTGGTATGACAGAACTAGTGAATGTTTAAATTTTTTAAAAATAATTACAGTAAAGGACATATTGCCATAAAGTCCCATCAAAATACAGCACTCCCCTTTGCTTCAAACATACATATCCCTTTGTTTTTTGCTACTTTCTGAAGCAGTTCTGGAAATCTTTCTTGAGTGTCTTTAGGAGATGTGACTAAAACTACAGTAAATGCTGCTACCAAGTGGCATCCAATGGAAAGGCAGACTTGTAAAAATACTGCAGTGAATCCTCCCCAACGTTATTCACCAGATTTGCCCCTGCAGGACTTCTGACTCTTCCCCAAAGTGAACACGACCATGAAAGGGAAATGTTTTGAATTGATTCCAAACATCAAGGCAGCCATAGCAGTGCAACAAAAGACACTCCCAAAAGAAGACTTTTAGTGCTGCTTCAGAAAGTGGTAAAAACAATAGGATAAGTTTGTTCAAAGAGAAGAGGAATATTTGAGGGGATTAATAGCAATGTGACTTTTACTGTAATAATTTTTTTTTAGATTTAAACATTCACCATATTTTTCTATTACACCTGTAAACAGGAGGTAATGGCACCCAGGTGTTTTAAGTCAAGGTTTTAACAAACATCCAAGAATGTGGGACAGTCTTGATGGTTTGGCCCATGGCTGTTAACTAATAAACTTCCTTATCACTTTCCTACTCCACCCTCTGTCCTTTCTAAATTTAGGACATCTTAGACTGTGTCTTTTATCAAATGTCATGTTCCTGAATGGGTGCAACATTGAGTACTATGCATCAATCATTTCATTTTCTCTTGTTGCTACTAAAAACCTCACTCAGAAATCAATCACTGTAGCATTTATGGAAAAACGGGTTCTGAATTTCCAAAGGATAATTTGGAATAGAACCCATTCACAGCCTGGGCACTGCCCAGGATCACTTGATTTTAAACTTGATACTGAAAATGAATTTTGAAGATAAATAGAAGAAAGGAAAATTGTAAGAATTTCACCTCTCTAGGATGGTCATGCACTGAGCTCTGTACTGCCTAGGAGTGGAAAGGTTTCCTTTCTCATGGACAACAATAAACTTTAAAAAGATACACTGAGACAGGGCAGTTGATGAATACAACCCTGTTGCTCATTGTTAAGTTATTTACAATGAATATTGTAAATTCTCTGGCTGAGATCCTAATCACCGTTCCACAAATTGCTCTACATCCACACATCAAACTCTACTGATATAATGGAATACCTTGGCCGGGAGAGAGAGCCCTGTTCCTCCCCAGTCATCACCAAAGGATAGTAGTGATCATTTCCCACAATTCCTCTTTGAATTTGAATCTTTGCCCACCCCCACTCTCACCCCCGCCATGAGTATAAAGAGATCAGGAAGAAAATGGCTTTGAAATCCATTAGTGGAGCACTGAGAATACACTCAGCACAGCTTGGAGATCTCAACTGATGCCCTAATTAAAGAAAGAGAAGCGCTCCTACTTACAGGAAAACCAGCAACCAACCAGGAAATAGCAGCCAACTACAGACTGCAGTGCTGTGCTGGAATTAGGGCAGAGCACAGGCAGGTGTCTGTGTGTAATTGGAGGAAGCCCAGCTGAGACAGGAGGTTTCAGAAAAGAAAATTAGGAGTGGTTTGATTTTATGTGAGGTTCCTGCGAGAAGGATGTTAGGGCCAAACGTTATTTGTTACTGTTTATTAGTGTGGAGCCCCACAAGCATGCCCTTGAGTTTTCAAAAGCCCAGGTAACGTTTCTTTTTCTCAGAGAATAAGTACTTATTTGTCATAGCATTGTTCAGGATTGCTGATATGTGATGGAAAATACCTACCCATTAGCATCAAGGAAATCCACAGATCTTTCCCTTTTATTGGTGGGACATAAGGTAACGTTTTTTAAAGATGTAAATAACTTCCTTGGTCTTTGCTATGAAAGAACTTTAATGGAATTTTTAGCCATCGGATGTGTAAGCGCTGATGTCCCTCACGCTGAGATGGTTCTCCCTGTGCCCTGAGACTTCCTCTGTGTCACAGTCAACTCAACAAACACAGGAAACAGCTCTCCTACAGAAAAGGTGCTGTCTCAGCTCAGAAATTCACGGACACAGCTGAGCTCCTGGGCGAGGAACCCGACACCAGGAAAGCTGCATCCTTAGAAGCAGGACACAGAGAATGAGCCTTCTTGCTGGTGTCATTCTGTGTAAATGACCACAGGCTGGAGATATAACAGGATTTTGAACCTCTACACTATTCAGCATCACATAATTTGTAGCCAACATGCTAACTGATCTGGAAACATTAGACCTCCCCCAGCTCCCTTCCATGCTTCCCTGGAACATCCTGACATCTAAACACACACCATGGACCTCCTATTGCAGAGACAGACCCTTGTGTTTTACCTTGAAACCACATGGAAAACTGGAGTCTTTTTTTTTTTTTGTAGGCTTTCAATCCACAATACAAAGAGATTGATAAGTAGCTTTCAAAATGAAAATTTCCAGGTGAGAGATTTCAACATTATTTTGGTGGATTAGAATACATATTTTCAGTATTTTAAGGACTCAGATTCTAATGCTTTCCAATTCATTGGCTTGCTATATCCAAAAACATCCTATCAGCGCCTAATGAAGGGGGCCACTAACCTCTGATTCCAAGCTTTCCTTAAGTTACATTGACAGCTACATTTATGAGCAAGTTTTCCAAAGCCTGATAAAACTCACAAGCCCTGAGGCAGATTGTACAGCCCAGTTTATTTTGAGCTCCAAATGTAAAAATAATAATAAGAGTAATTAATAAGCACAACCTATGATGCAGGCACCAGTTTTGAATTAAGTTTGCCAGTCTCTGTTCCTGCTTGTGAATCTCCAGGCCTTCTGCAGAAGAACCAGGGAGCAGCCTGGTCCCCTCGGAGCGAAATCTGTTCATACTGCACACCCCCACCCTCTGCAGAACGATGGTGCTGCTGTGACATTTCTGTCCACCTGCGCAGTCCCTGGTGCCTGATTTGTTTAGGGTGAATTCATCTGTTGCTTTGACATGACCTTCCCAGGTGTGTGGCTTCCCACTGTGACAGCTTGGTGCTATCTGCCTGCATGGAGACCACGTGGCTGCTCCAGGGAACCCGACTCCCACACCCCACACGATATCGCTCTTTAGCAGTGTTGGGGTCACACTTGCCTATCAAGCTTGCCTGGGAGCAGCAGCTGAAGAGAGCAGAGGTGGAGAGATAAAAGAGAACAGCAGAATCACACTGCTCCACGAGAGAAGCCACTTGCTTGAAAAGAATTTATTTTTCTGATAACAAAAGTCATACATGCTCATCATCAAAACTGGAACAGAGAAATTTAAAGAAGGAAAAAGTTTGACCATACTACCTGGCTATCGTTTTGATTATTTTTAGTAGGGAAGTTTCTGGTTGTTAAGCAAGAAGGTTATTTTTTTCCTAGCATATAGATTGTTAAACATTCTTAGATACTAGCTATAGCATTTAAGTGGAAAGTTCTAAGAAGGACAGCGTGTCTGAAACATCACCTTCTTTAGCCGATTTGCTGACTTCTTCAGATTTCTTGACTAATAGATTCTAAGGATAGAACATGTCCCCTTTTCATAATCCACAAAAACAACAAGGATTTTGGATTTGAAATGATATCTTTAGGAAAGATATTCCATCAAACCCAATTCATCTATCAGGCATTGTAACAATGCTGGACACAAAACACAAGATCGCTCGGTAGACAGAATAAATTACACTGGCATTATTTCCACAACTCTGCTACCCTGGACTAAGTGACAACTTGTCTCATCTGCATAAGTTTGCCCCACTTAGTCACTGAAACAAGCAAAAAGAAAAGATCACTTTCCTAAACAATCTGTCAATCTGTTATGAAACTAACTGCTATTCTCTAGTTCATTTGGCAGACAAAGAAACTACATTCTAGTAAATATTTCAAAGTGAAACAAATAAAATAGAGATGATAATATTATATATATTCACATGGAACTTGGGGTTGTTAAAATGTCTTCATACTGTTATATTAAAAATTACTTATTTTTAAAACTGATAGCACTAAACAAATAAGATCAAAAGAATATTAATAGCTTGAATTAAAATAAAATCTTGCGTTGTTTCTACAAGCTATACAACATTGGCTAAAATCTATTCTATAAACATATCCTAGATTTACAGCATAACTAGAGACTAACTAGTTCTTGAGAACCTAAACTAGTTGAGATTCTAAACTTATTTAAACATTATTCAGTTCAAAAAGCCATGTTGTCAAGAACTTCAACTGTAAAAGTTAATAAGAAATGTCCATCTATGTTGGAACAATTTAAAAAGTGAGAAAGAGTAGAGTTCATAGCATGCATTGGAGTCCTTTTAACCTTCTGTACATGATACTTGATATTTTTGTTTTGTTTTGTTTTGTTTTTTGTCTTTTTGAGACAGGGTCTCATTATGCAGTTCAGGCTTCCCTTGAGCTCACTTTGTAACCCGGGCTGGTCTTGAACTTGCAACGATCCTCCTGCCTCAGCCTCCCAAGTGCTGGGATTACAGGCATGTGCCACCACGCCTGGCAATACTTGATATTTTTGCAAACTGTGCTTCCAAACAGGTAAAAGAATGCCTGATCAAAAGATTTGTGAAACACAATTCTAATGGCCTAACTTTTTGCTTTTCTTTTGTTTTTGTTAAAGGCAGGTACAGATGTTTTTAATCTTCCTGTGCAAGATTTTATAAAACACAAATGCTTCCTGCGCAAACTCACTGGAAAGATAGGGAGGGAGATTTCACAGATGCACAAAAGCCTGAGAACTCTCTCAAAGCATTCCAGGAGCTCTAGCTACTCTCAGTAACTGGGTTGTTCATCAAAATGGGAAAAATAACATCATTGGTACCTGCAATTTCTGACACCAATCTCGCATCTAATCTCTGTGGCTTTATGAATATGTACCAGGAACCTAAGGCCTAATTGAAACTGCTGCTAACTATTGATTTATTGAGCAGTTAGTCCAGGTAGTTTATGAGGCCTCTGTAAATATGGGCTGATGATAGCAATGGTCGAATTCCCATAATTTCTTAATGTCACTTTATGTATTTAAAGTATTTATGATTGTAAGATAGAATCAAGTGATTATCTGTGCTAGGGGCAGAAAATTCATTTCTAAAGGATGGCAGTAATATCAGCATGTTGCTGGTTGTGTTTTCAAGAACATATTTCAGGAACTGAGTACTAATAACTAAGAGGAAAAATCATACAATGAACTAGAATCATATGAAACAAGGAACAAAATGGAAAAGGAGAGATATGATGATTTGAGGAATGTAAGTTATGTTTGAAACTACATTTAGCCTTCAGAGTAGGCTGGGAGAAAGAAGAGACACCTGTCCACTCAGCAGAGAAAGTTACCAAGGTCAAGAAAGGACTATGGGGACCTAGGAGCAACCTCCATGTTGGTTTCCAACTGGACCCTTTATCATAGGAACATATGCCTCATGCATTTGTTTTTGGAATGAAGAGAGACTGACTTCCATGATACGTCTCAGACAGCATCACAGACTGGACTTGTATGTAACAGAGATGGTTTGTCTTTTTCATTTTCTTGACCTGAGCAGTTATGCAAAGAACTGAGCCTAGCCGGCCGCGGTGGCTCACGCCTTTAATCCCAGCACTCGGGAGGCTGAGACAGGCGGATCATTGTGAGTTCGAGACCAGCCTGGGCTACAAAGTGAGCTCAAGGCCAGCCTGAATGGCATAGTGAGACCCTGTCTCAAAAACAGGGCTGGGGATCTAGCTCAGCGGTCTAAGCACCTGCCCAGCAAGCGCAAGGTCGTGAGTTCAATCCCCGGTGCCACAAAAAAAAAAAAAAAAAACAAAGAACTGAGCTGTTCCCCTCTAAATTGACCCAAAGCTCTTAAAAATCTGAAGATCAGTGAATTCAAGTTCTCTTCCAACGTTGTATTGTATCATCACTATGACAAAACATCCAAGAATAACAATGTAAAGAAGGAAAGACAGTTTGGTTCATGGTTTCAGAGGTGTCAGTCCATCATCACCTGGCTTTGTTGCTTTTAGGCCTGTTCATGGCAGAAGAGTGTGGCAGAGGGAAGCTGCTTATCTCATGGCCTCCAGGAAGCTGAGAGACAGAGAGAGAGAGTGATTGAGGGAGAGAGCAAAAGCAAGAAAAAAATGCTGAGATAGGACATACCTTCCCAAGGAATGCTTCCGGTGACATTCTTCTCCAACTGGAGCCTAGCTCCTAACAGCCCATTCTGATATGAACTTACCAATGGAGCAGTCCATTAATGAGGTTAGTGCCCTGAAGATCCAGTCACCTCCCGAGATCCCACCGCTGAATATTGCTGTACTAGGGATCAAGTCCCCAGTATACAAGTTTTGGAGGACACTTCATATTTATATCAGAACAAAGGGCCAGGGATGTAGCTCAGTGGCACAAGCACCTGCCTGGCAAGTGCAAGGTCCTGAGTCTGATTCCTGGTACCAAAAGAAAAAGAAAAGGAAGAAAAGAGAAGAGAAGAGAAGAGAAGAGAAGAGAAGAGAAGAGAAGAGAAGAGAAGAGAAGAGAAGAGAAAAAGGAAAAAGAAAAGATCCAAACCAAAACAAAGTGAATAGCTTTATGAATTCATGTTATCATTTAGATCTAGACTCTCCAAGGCACATTTGCACAAAAGTTGGATTTTAGAAGGCAACTGGATCCTGGGGGTGCCATACTCATCTGTGAATCATACTCCACTGAACAGATCAGCGCCAAGTGTGCTATTAGGAAGGGGGGCTGACTGGAAGTAGAACACTGTGGTGGGGGTGCGTGCGGAAGGATGTATTTCCCTCCGCAATTCCTTGCTTTTCTCTCTGCTTCCTGACACCATGACATAAGCAGTCCCCCCTACCCAGGCCCCTCTGCCCTGTCCTTTCTTACTTGGAGCCAGCTGACTACGGACTGTAAATGTGAGCTATAATAAACCTCTCCTTTAAATTGTGGGTATTGGGTATTTTGTCCTTAAAAGAAGGCACTAGCTAGGATTTTTAGCATTATTTTGGTGGCAAAATGCCTTTTTTTTTCTTGGTCCTCGTCTTTGCCTTCCCCACACCCTAGCTCATTCTAAATCAGAGCTAGGTCAGTGCAGATTCTGATCCCTTAGTGGTGTGAAAATATCTTTATGGAGAACTCTCGTGGCATTTCTCAGCCTGGCAGTCACTTCCCTCCTGGCTGTGCTCTCAATCACTCCTGAACTTCATCTTGTGGGTTCCTCTTGAGAATTTTTTCTCATTATAAAGACCAGGGTCTAGGCCACTCAGCAACCTCCCAACAGGCTAGAAGCTTTCCCCCTTGCACATAGGGAAAGCTGTTTTCTCTTCTTGCATACAGAATCTTCCAGAGACTTCAATGACTCCTTCGATCTCCTGCATTCAGAGTGTTCTACAGTCCTATGAGAAACCAGAAATCAACCTTGTTTCACCTTTAGCTGTCACATCATTGGGGTTTATGTCATAAGTAGTGAAGCATCTATTAGTTTCTCACACTGGATAATGCACATTTGGAAGACAGAGTCCACAATGATTCTTCTTGACATCTTCACCAACATCTAGCTTGCTAAAACAAGCAAAAAGAAGTTATATACTTTGTTCTAAAAGCAAAGAAAAGCAATAGCAATTCATCTTACTTTTATCACTCGTCTCAGATTAACTGCGTTTCCAAGTTTACTGCATATCTATGTGGTCTAGGAAGGCATGTTTTTCCCAAAATATATGTAAGAGCAAAACAGAAGACTAGTCATGATTTGTGAAAATAAATGACTGGGTTTTTGAATTTTGTCTATCATATTCTCACACTGCTGATATATTCTCTTTGAGAATTCATATTAATTTTGGCCAAGAAATGTACCAGGGAAAGCCATTTAGTTAATCTTATCCATTTACTCTTTTACATTGGAAGAAGTAAGTTAAGAAGGAGTGAATTTTATGATTGTGAACACCATGAGGTTCTGTGAAATAGCGTTTTCTCTTTCAGCGCATTCATTATTCGCTTTAAAAAGGTAGGCTGTGACTTAAACCAAAGCAATGATATTTTCCTTTATTACAGTAACCACCTTTAATTACCTTCCTTTAGCCACTTTGTTATAACACTCAGTGTGTTTGTCTCCTGAGGTGAGGGTGGAAAAGAAGCCCAGCATGCCTGAGTGCCACCATAATTAAAGAGAAACTAAAAGGTCAAACTTCGGCATGGTGTGTCTCAGACAACATCTGACAACAGGTGCCCCCACCACTCTGCATCCACTCAGTCATCCACTTGTTTATTTGATAATCTGCCATGCTTCTTCTTCTGGGCTTTTGTTAAGCTGAAAAGCATCTCTTCTCAATTAGCACTTGGTTTATTTCTCCATCTACTGTAGACTGCTGAGTGAGTTTCTGACAGTAAACG
>RJWT010038874.1:0-12725 GCA_004365215.1 Cuniculus paca | reverse complement strand
GTTTTGGAAGTCATACACCTGAAATTTCTGAAAAGATAGCAAGTGAAATAAAGAAACAAATCATGAGGCTATAAAGGAAATCAGATCAGAAATAATCTCTCAGGTAAAGGAGGAAATTACAACCTTAATAAAGGAGTCGCTCAGCACAGCTAGAGAAGACATAGATAAAAAAGTACAGGAGCATGGGAAAATGATGGAAGCCTTGAATGAACAATAAAGGAAAGAAATAGAATGCATGAAACAATTCAAAGAGATATTCAGGAAATTAAAAATTCCAATGAAAGCTAGCAATCACAAAAGGAAAGAACTTTTAAAAATAACAAAGGATCATGAAATAACAATTCAAGAGCTTTAAGACAATGCAAAGAAGAATATAAGACTGATAAGTGTCAATGAAAAAGCAGGAGTCGACACAAATGACATAAATTATTTGCAGAAGTAATAGCAGAAAAGTTCCCAAATATGGGAAAACAATCTGATACACAGATAAGTAAGGCATATAGAATGCCAAACAGTCATAGCCAAAATACATCTACACCCAGACATATAATAATACTGATCCCAGAAATTCAGCATAAAAACAGAATACTAAAAGCTTTTAGATAAAAGACACAACTCTCCTATCAAGAAGAGTCCATTAGAATCACAGCAGACTTTTCAACACAAACCCTCAAGTCAAGACAAACTTGGAGTGAAGTATTTCAAGCCCTGAAAGAAAACACCTTTCAACCCAGGTTGATGTGCCCTGTAAAACTTTCATTGAAAATTAATGGGGAAATAAGATACTTCCATAACAAAGAATGACTGAAGAAATTCATGTCCACAAAGCCAACCCTAGAAAGAGTACTGAAAGACATACTAAAGACATACAAAAATGACTACAATTCCCAGAACAACAACAGAAAGAAACCACCAGGCAGGGAAAGCAATTAAACATGGGGGTAAACAGGGAGCCAACAACAGGAAGATAACATGACAAAGTTAAGCTAGTACATATCAGCTATAACCATCAATGTAAATAGCCTCAATTCACCAATTTTAAAGAAATAGGTTGACAGAATGGATCAAGAAACAAGATTCAACAATATGCTGTATACAAGAAATACATCTGACTCAAAAAGAAACTCCTAGACTGAAAATCAGAGGATGGAGAACAATATTCCATGTGAGAGGAACCCAGAAAAAAGCAGGGGTAGCTCTTCCGTTTGCAGACAATGTGAACTTCAAACCAAGAAGAGATAAAGAAGGTCACTACATACTTGTTAGGAAAAAAATTCAAGAGGAAGAGATATCATAAATATGTATGCACCAATTATGGGAGCACCCAACTATATAAGACAAATATTAGTAGACATGAAAAATCAAATGAGCAATAACAATTGTAATGGGGGACCTTAATACCCCATTGTTGCAAAGAGATAGATTAGACAAAAAGTCAGCAAAGAAATAACAGAACTGAATCAAACCTATGAACAAATGGACTTACCAGATGTTTACAGAGTGTTCCACCCAATGCACATTCTTCTCAGCTGCACATGGGATATTCTCTAAAATAGACCATCTATTAGCCCATAGAACATGCTTAAGTGAAGGCAAAGGAATTGAAATTATCCCACACATGTGGGGGAAAAGAAACCCCTCTCCACTGTTGTTGGGAGTGTACACTGGTATAACCATTGTGGAAAGCAGTGTGGAAATTCCTCAAAAAGCTAGGACTGGAAGTCCCATTCAATCCAGCTATTCCCCTGCTGGGTATTTTCCCAGAAAAACTGAAAACATCTCTTCCTGGGCCCCACATGGCTTGCGTGACTTACCAGAAAGGTTAGCTAGTTGGCTTCTTGTTGGGCTCTTCCCAGTCCCAGCATGGCCAATTCTCAGGAGGCACTCTCTGACTTCTGTCTTCCTGGGCCCAAATTATTTCTTCAGAGGAAGGTTATCAGAATCATTTGTTTTGGAAATATTATAAATAAACTAACCCAGGTGATAACAGAAGGTATATTTAAAATCTAATTCAAATTATGTGAATTATTACATAATTAAAACTTCTTCCTCTTACATTTAATTCACCAAGAATAAATAGCAGTATAAGTTATAATTATCTGAAAACTAGAAAAAATTTCTCTCCTATCATTTGTAGGACCACATCATATTCCTAAAACGAAACATAATCTAAAGGCTATCTAGTAAAATGTCTTTCTCATTAGATAATTTTGAAAAATATTTTTACATGAAAACCTCTAAACATCATTTATTAGCAAATTCTGATATTCTCTTCAAACACTGTGATGTCTAAGAAAGCAACACAAACCCCAAATCTGTACTATATAAGAGAATCTCTAAGTGCATAGACTCTCGTTTGCATAATGAAGATAAACACTCACATTCCTACTCATGTGTAACAACAGAAACCTCCCCAAAGATATTAACTTGTGTTCAAGTCAGCTAGTAAAACTCTGGTTTTCTTCCCTTTGTTTTCCAGGTCTTAGGTGTAATTTATATGGCTTATTAACACTGATAGTGTGAATCCCAATAGTAAGCCCAGATGCTAGTTACAATCCTTATACTGAGACCTTACTACAGTCTAGAAATCAAATTTCTAGACCTTACAATTTCACACCTTGTTTAAAGGTCACCTTGGGAGGAGAGCGTGTGAGGATCAGAACAAATATACCTGCGCAACTGATAAAAACCACTAAGGACGCAAGACCAGATAGGCAGTGTTCTCAGAGATACTGTACATGTTTGAACAGGAGCGTATACAACTACTTCTGCCTCTTACTAAGCTTCTTCTCTATAGTTGACTCAATGTTGCTGTCTTGAAAGCAGAATTTAATACTAAGAGACTCATTACACTTATAAAATCTTGTGTTTCATTCCCAGCAATCAATATAGGAAGAACCACATACATAGGAAAAAATGTAATGCATTTTTTTTTTTTGCTGAAATCAACATTTGAGGTAAGAATATATCCAGAGAGAACAGAAAAGATGTGTTATATTTAGGAGGTTGAGATTATAAAAAGGGAAAATAATGAGACTGTATGATTGAATGATTATAACAAATGCTTCCCATCTAATATCTGCTTTTGCCCTAATCATAGAAAAATTATATAATCAAAACTATTCTCCTTCAGAATGTTTTCCTAGACATGAATTTCCTAGATAAGCCTCCATAGAGCTTCTCTTTCCACAACTGCCTGGTCTTTCCACTAAACATCGTCAGGTGTTAAATAGTGTTGATATTATTTGTCTTAAATTTACTGAACATTATATTCAAAGACTGTCATTTTAAGAACAGTATTTAGGCTAGCTTTAGTCTCTCATATTAGTAATTATTAATGTTCCTAAGAAGCTTAGGGAAAACCAAACAAGAACATTTTCTTATACCAAAGGATTTTAAAAACAACCAGAGAATGTGATTCTAATGAGATAATAAAATACAAAATATTTCAGAGAGTACCTGTCTTTGGGAACCAACTGGAGGAGGAACAGATTTGAACATAAGAGTTATCATTGACATTGTAATGCATATAAAAGAAACTTGCTCTCATAGTCTACCAATCCAGCACATGTGTGTCACCACACACAAGCCAGTCATTCCTTCAGTCACCTTTAAATCACCTAAGAGAATGCTTCCAGCTCAAGCATGCATACTTGTACTCATTTTGTAATGGACAACGAAGGAATGACCTTACAGGAAACTAATGGACCTTGCTTCCCAAGAATCCCTATTGAGGCATGTAACATAAAATAAATCATAACCAAGGATTTCTCAAAAGTTTCTTGATGAGAGAATCATGACCTTTTCAAGTGAAAAATGATGGATTGAACGGGGCAAGTAATGTGTAGATTTTTTAAAACAAGTTGGCTAAAAATTCAATGATGGATCTACCAAAGTCAAGTGGAATACCTGGCCAGTGTCCTCCATCAGGAAACAAAACAACAGGTTATAGCTGCCTGGAACACAAGAACTTGTTAAGCAAAATAATAAAGTGAAAACCAAGTTCACTGTAGAGAAGTTCTGTGGGTCTATGCTAAGTGCCGTATCAAAAGTGCTCGGTGTTTCTGAAAAGTGGCCAAGCATTTGCAGGAAAAACCCATAGGAGGAGCCTTCAAAGCCCATGTTGAAGCAATGGCACAGACCGCTTTAGACAACTCTCCGTGATGAAAATCTATGGTGCCCCACGGAAACTGTGATGTTTATAATCATCACTTAGTGGGTTTTACTCCCACATTGCAGATTTCCTTATACAACGGCCCTCAAAGAGCTTTGTAATTTGAACAAAAGAATTCAAATTCTTTAGTTACTACCTGACTCCACATTCACTACCTTAGTGTCCAGAAGGGTCTAATGGCGTGAAGCAAATTTATTTTTCCATAGAAAGTAAACATTCGCCAAGGCACATCTGTTCTACTTTTTTCATTCTTAACTAGACATTTGATATAATTGTTGTTTTCATTTTTTTAAACTTCCCCACAGGGTCCATTCACAGGTTTCTGCAGCATTCTAATCACACTGACAGAGATCACACAGACCGAACAGACCGCAGACAGAAACTGCATGCAGGGGAGGGTGAGTGTACAAGGCACAGCTGTGCAGAGGCATCAGCTCTGACATGTGAGCTGAGGTCTTTCTACTCAAAGATGCCTGGCTTGCTTTAAAGTGAAATGAGAAGGCTACCCAGTGAAAAAGTTCCCTTTCTTTTTTAGAGCTAAACTCCCCAAGTACCCCAGGGCCCCTTGCTCTGACTCGCAGAACAATATCCAGACTGCCTACTGTGAACAGACACAATCTTTATACCCCTCAGGGTTTGTTTCACCTGCCCATGCAGTCCTCCCAGGCAGTGTGCTTGCCTTGGATCCTCCACTAGATCAAGACTGCTCTCCAAGTCCTTGGCTTGTTTGTCCTCAGATTCTATTTGTTTCTCCCCCTTCCCTTGCTTTTCTCTAGTATCTCTGGTATGATTCTTGCAACCTATGTTGTTGGGACTCAGTTATCTTCTGGATGGATTCAGGAAATTGGATGTCCAGGCAGGAGACTGGCATGCAAAAGAATGAAAGAGGAGAGAGAGGCTATTTTTCCTCCTCTCTCCACCTCACAATACACCCACCAGGGTCTACATATTCTGCATAGTTCATCAGGAAGCAAAACTCTTGAATTTGGAATCTCCTGTGTGTCCAAGGAATATTTCCCTTTGCTGTGTACATACTTATTATATTTGTAACTTATTTGCTCAGCCTTTTAAAATGAGACTGTAGGAGGATTTAAAACCAGAAGAAATAAAAGACGAATTGTGAAATTGCAAGTCACTGAGAGCTCTGTGATTAGAAAAGTAAAGGATATGAAAGTACCTCCAGCAAGAGTCCCCCTTTCTGAAAACACCTAGACTCATAAACAATGTCCTTCGCAATGCCAGGAGTTACAGGCATTACTCTCCAGAGCATTTCCAGAAGAAATCAGTCTCTAGGAGCCAGGTTAGGGCTATGCTTTCTAACATTTAAGCCCCAGATGATTTTTCCTAACACAAAAATGTGAAGATGACATCACATTGCAAAGAAGCCAAAAGGAGTGGACAAAAAATTAATTTTTTCTTCTCATTCTTTATACACTCCTACTTAAGAAATTACTGTCCAGAAAACTAGGGGAGAGGAGGAGGTAGATGTACCTTGGTACAAGTATGAAATATATCCAGATCCCCTTCCACTCAGTGTAAGAAAGGATAAGGAGTCAAAAGAATGTCATGTCCACCCAAAAGAGAGACATTACACTTGTAATATTTACAGACATTCAAAAATTGCATCTAATTTTAAAGTCATTACTTTGAGATTTTAAGGGGAATAAAACACTGTCTCTCTCTTCTAGGATTTCTGTTGAGAAAGTCTAGAGAAAGCTTTCAGTTATTTATTTTTCTTTCGGTTTCCGCAATTCTAAATCACATGAAGTAGCGTTTTACTTGTGAAAGATTTTTGTGGCTTTCTCCCTTCAACTGTTACAATAAATATAACTACCTATAATCAATATGTTTCAAAACCGATGGGACCATGCTCTAACAAAATTGACATCTAGAACAGACATAACTATCTCGAATGCAGTCCACTTGAGTTAAAGGTAACTTGACAGACAGAAGACAGCATATGAATCTCTTTTAGAATATTTGCAACTAGAATCTTAATATTTCTTAGATTCTCAGAAAGATTTATGTCTGACACAGAAAATCTGATAACTTGACTTGGGTTTAAACACTGATAATGCCACAAAATAGTTGTTTGAACCATGTAGTCTTTCTGACCACCCCTCCCCTGTTTGTTTTGTTTTGTTTTGTTTTGTTTTGTTTTGTTTTGGTTTTCATTTTCAAGCTAAAGGATACTTTCAATTTTAAAATGCAGCGCAGTGACAAGAAGCCTGCCTCAAACGATATTCTATCTTGTACTTTCTTATCATCTGTCAAACCATAGGTACTAACTACAAAATGACCCATATCATGAACTACAAAACAATGTCAGGTTACTTTTCATAGTAAGTGGTAAGTTAGAGAATACCTGTCCTGAGGTCATGAAGATTGACCGAGATTAGAGGAAAAGAAAGAGGAGGGTGGAATTCACATTACAGAGTTCCTTTACACTGGGGCATGCTTAGTGATTCTCAATAGGCCCCCGCTAATCCTGGAACCCTTGTAATTCCCCAATGACTACCTGAATAATTAGAAAGTTATAGAGTTTTTAAGACTTAAACAATTCAGTTTAGAAACCCTTGAAATAGATAATTTTACTGTGATGACCCAGAACTTCTCAGCTTTTTTTGAGGAGTATTCTGAGAAGTAGGGCCTTACCTATACCATAGCTAAACTAAGTTGAGGCCTTACCTATACCATAGCTAAACTAAGAATGGTATATTAAGCAGGAGGTGTAGGGCTCAGAAACAAAAGCATGGCCTAGAGCGGCCCCTAGAGGCTAACTCTGAAATTACTTTACCAACCTGTACCCATCTGTCAGCCAATTTTCATTCATCAATGGGATATTCAAATCCACTAACCTTGTTTCATGCAAGTTAAGACATGCAGATTTGGTGATATATGTTGATTTAAAATAACATCACATAAACTAGTATCTTTTTTCTTGGACTTCTTTTTCTGATAGGCACGTGCAGGAGAGGACTAGGGGTAGAAGGGGGAAAAAATCATGAGGAGACAATATATAACTTAATTTTGAGATATTACAATGGCATTAGTAGTACTGTATACAGGAAACTCTCCTGTTTTAATTCAGTATTTGTGCCTGGGCTTAATCACTTTTGAAGTAAATGAGACCAAAAAATAGATAAATAAAGACAACCAAAGTTTAAGCATATTACTTTTAAAACTTTATGTATAAGTAGCTTCATTTCAACAATCACAAGGACAAGAATAAGGATGAGGTCATATCCTTGATTTACTCACCTTTTGACTTAGTCCTCCAGTGAATATATTACTGAAGGATTCAAGAAGTTGAGATTCTGTTCTGTCATGTACACTAAACACCACTCAGTAGTTGAGAAATTGGAAACCACAAAGCTTGGGAAGAAAAATGAATGCTTTGGAGCATAAATTTTTCCATTAAATTATGCCAATAAACCTAGGACCTTGAAGGTTACTATACTTCGATATTTTTTAAGTAGAAGGAAAGCTCTTTGCTGCCTTTAAACTGGGACTGGAAATTGAATAACTAGGACAGCAAGACTTTTTAATCCTGCTAGGGTAAGTAAGTAAATTTATTGCTTTCCTGTTAATTTAATATCACTCAGTTTGAATTGAATGTATATTTATTAATGTAAGAGATAATTTTTCTAATTTTTCAGTTAGAAAAATAAGACTATGCATATCTCCCCTAAGATTTCTACATGAATGGTTGTTTTTCCACTGGTTGATTAAGAACAGCAGAGATGAATTAACAACTCTCAAATCAGATGTTTTTTATAGAGCTCCTAAGATTTAAAAGCCAAGGAAATCTGCTGAGCTCAAACATCTCCATGTCACACCAGTTAAAGTTAGGGATAGTAGGAGACTATGTACAGTTTACGGTTGGATCTCAGTACAGGGTGCCATGTTACTGCAGTACTGTGGGAGCTTTGAATTCAGAGGACATGTGGACTGACACACAAGCAAACTTACCACAGTTACTTTGCTGTTGCCTTCATTTCTTCCTTCTCTGCCTGACTCTCTTCTTATCCCTGTCTTCCCCTCTTGAATAAAAACAAGCCACTTAGGGAATTCGATGGGCAGAACATGAATTAATAATCAGGTTATAGATTCTAACACAGTTTTTGCCAGTAATTAGCAAACAACTCATTCAGATATCTAATTTCATTGTAAATAGTAGCAGCAGAAATGATTACTTAATAGTCCTTCCTTCTAAATTAAAGCACACTGTTGTCCCATTTTATTTCAAGGATGGATAAAATAAAAAAGAGCAAATACAAAGCAAAGGAGAACACAGAAAGAAGCTCAACATTAAATCTGAGACATAATCTCAGTGTTATCAGCAAAAAAGTCTCAAGTCCGGGTTTGGTTATAGACAGATTAATCTGTGTAGACCTCCTGCTAGGATTTTCTTATCTATAATAGAAATATTAATTCCACTGTGACCTCTGTCTCTCTTGGCTTTTAAAACTCCAGATGTCACTGCAAGAATGATCATAAAATCGTACTAACTAGACAAATTTGCTTGAGAAACATGTACACAGCCACCTCTCACTCATATGGCAGAGGGAGGACCCTTCCCTGTTGCTAAAAGATGACTCAATTCCTAAGTTATTTTCGACCCAAATATCATATTCCTCCTGCCTTCCATTACCACCCCCTGCCACCGCTGTGAAACTTATGCAAATATCAGTGCTTTAAACAACCTTCTCTTCCCACCTACTCACACATTTTCAGTACAGTCGGGCTGTCTTACTCACCCTGTGCCAACGCTGTACTTCGCACACACTGCACAAAGCTGCACCTGTTGTTTACATGCTCCATCCTCCACCTCATCCATGTCTACCACCTCAACAAATCCTCAGAAGTTATGCGATCAGCTGAGTGGACAAACACATGAACAAATACGTGCCTTAGCTGACATTCCAGTAAGGGTACACCAGTTAGTATCCACTGAAGAATAGTCCAAATAGAGGAAGCCATGAATTTAATCGGTAAAAACATTCCAATTTTAGAAGTCATATCATACATGAGATGGGATTTACAAAACTACTGGTTAAGATTTAATTTTCTTAGCCATATTAGGACTTACTATCTTATCACAATATAAACATCTACAATATGTAAATATCAGTGAAATTACTTTGCAATCTTCCATTATTATCATGCACAAAGCAACTTCAAAGATGGCTCTGCTCTCAGTTGAATTACCTTTCCTCCGAAGTTTGGTGACATGTCAATTTCTGAGATTGTGGAACGGACAGAATTGCCTTTGGTGTGACATCGTCTGCTAGGTTCCATTGATTGCTTTGTCACTTTGGAAACTAAAGCATAGTCAGGCTGGGAACTTCAAAAAGACACCAATTAACCCACAGAAATACTTGACTGATTCACTTTCTCAAATAATGATGAGTAAAATACATACAATAATATGCTATATCATTTTCTAGAGCAAGAAAAAGTCTAAAATACTCAAAGCAGTCTCAGCAACAACAAAACATTGAAATATTTTTGCTTCACTATTTCCTAAACTCTTTCGTGACACATCAAAGTGTTATGACAAATGCAGCAAAGTAAATTGCAAGAGTATAGAGTCCACATCTTTTTTAAGTACTCTGATCAAGGAAGAGTATTATTAGAATCCAATATTACCTGGAATTAGCAACAATCATCATACACATACACACATTTGCATGTTCTACGTTCAAGACTCTGCAGTGTTTTTATTTCAATTTGCTTAACTCAATAAACAAACAGATCCTCCTACAATAGGTCCTCAAATGTGGAATTCACGTTTTCTGCTAAATAAGGAATTCCTTAAAATGGAATATTCTTGATTAAGGAACCCAGACAATGCAATTCATTTAGAAGACAGAAGTCTTAGCTTTAGAACATGATGGGAATGGGTCTCTTCTGCAGCTTCTTCTACACTCATTACAATCTTCACCATAAGAATAGATTCATATTGTGACCTTTTCAACTCCTATTATTACCTTCTCTCAAATGCAGGTGGTATTATCATTTTAGTACCTCTTAAGTTCTGACCACAAAATCCTCCACCAATATTATTTTATCCTTATGGACAGAGAAGGTGTTCAGATCTATTGGTAACTCCTATGGGTCACGGAGCTGCTAATAGATGAGGGTTGAACTAATAGCCAATAAGAATTTTTTAAACTCTACGAGCATATCATTTTGCATCGTGGAACAAAATGACTATTAAAATTCAAATTATTCATTCTATGACAAATAAGAACAATAAACGTTAAGCCCCAGTGAGCATTGATAACCAAAACACATTTTAAATGTTGGAAGAACATAACCCTTGCCCCTGGAGTAGGAAGAGATAACATCACCCTCCTGCTAGCTAGAGGAAGCTAACAGCACAATCACACTGATAGAAGGCAACAAAGTAGATCCCAACTGATCATTACTTTTTCAGGACCCACATGTGCAGTTTTCAATTTTCTTCCCAATGACCTGATTTCTTTTTTAATTTCCAAGTTCAAAAATTTCAGGATCCATGTTGATTCTACTCATTACTAGCTTTGAGACTCTTTGTCTTTATTCAATAGGTGGACATAATAATAAATAAATTCTGGCAAAAAATTTAAATGCAGCGACATCAATGCAAGCACTTTGACAAGTGCGAAGTGTTTGGATAAGCATAGTGTGATGATTATCAGATCATCTTCAAATTAGGGACACACTGACTGCTAAGTGAGCTCTCAGATTAGAATGCTATCATAAAATTTCTAACAGAGACCTCAGCTTTGAGCCAAAGCAGTAGCATCAACCTGCAGCATGCACCCACATGTTGAAGCAAGGTGCTAGCATAGGAAAGAAGGTTTTATGTTTTCCTTTAGCCATTTTTTCAGCTCTAACTGCAATGCTTTAAGCATGGGCCAGGAGCCATCCTTATATTTTCTGTGAGTTTTCCTTCAAAGCACTTCTGTGACACAGTTGAAAAATGTGCAAGCTAAGGAAGAGAATGCAAATACTGCAACGTTGTCACTTACCATCTCAGCCAGCACTGGCACAGAGAAAATGAAAAAGCCTCTGACATATCGAAATTTAGCAGCAACATTCTAACTGGGGCGAGAACAATATTTTTAATCCTCCCTGGAAAGATCAAATTAAATCAGTGGCAAGCTCTGCCTGATACAGCTCTATGTCACTGACTGTTTAAATGAGAAAGCTGGAGAAGTCTGCAGCTCTTGACTTTGTAGCCCATGCCTTTATGTAGAAATCCAGGGAGCAGCGATAAGCCATCCCTGCATAAAGATCAGCCTCCAGACAGTGCAATGGTGACAGAGACAGAGAATGGAGAACATAGGCACACACTTTGCCTGGCATTTAGATTCAGTGAAAAGCCATCAAATTTCACAGCTGAACTTCAAATATGACTCAGAGGTTTGACTTTCCTTCTGTTTTCAGCAATGCGACACATCTGTATATTTCAGCCCACACAATTTTGCATTTTAGTGATTTTTTATTAAAAGCAGATTCTCTTAATCAATAATAATTCAGGAATTATAGCTATATTCATTAAAAGTTCTATTTAATGGCAGTTAAAACTCGGGGTGGGGATTTTCGAACTTTAGTATGTGTAAGAAACATCTGGAAAGCGTAAAAAATGCAGATTCTAGGGGCCTCCCTGCAGAGTCTCATTGAGTGAATCTGGAATGAAACATCAGAAATTGCATTTTTTAACAAGCACCGCAGGTGAAAGTTATCCTACAGTCTTTCAGTTTTAATGTGATTTTTATAACCCCAGTTGCATGTAAATCCTTTGAAGAAATGAGAAAATGAAAGGTGAAGGACGGCCCAAAATGTATTTTGACAGTTTTGTAGATAGTCTTATTCTGGCTTTTAGAGATTTTAAATCAATTTTTATGGCATACTAATCCATAATATGAATACCCTTCTTGAGTCAGACAAAGAGGAAAAAAAAAATTTGCCCCCAAGAAAATCATTCAGCTCCCCAAAGCAAAGATCTTTCATATGGCTATTTCAAGGAGCCTAGTTTCATAAGTTTAAGTTAATAGTCTTAGCCACAGCATTTATGTTTAAGATTTTAAGTTTTTGTGTTCACTTTGATAGTATAAAAAACGGAAGTATAAAAGTAGTGTGACCAGTTCAAGATGTTCATATATACGTGGCATATTTAATCAACAGTGAAATATGAATTCAACTCCAAATACAAAGCCCAGCATTTGACAACATATTATTCACATCTACTGTTTTATTTTAAATACTAAGATTTTTTGCCTGCTGACTTTGCATAATTATGGTATTAAGTATAGCAAGGCTAACTACACCAGAGGAATAACATAGAGTAATTCCTCTTTTCACATAAACTTACTATCCTTTAGAAGACATATTCCCTCCAATCCAAAGAAATGTAGAACTCTATAGAATATTGTTTGTTTTGTTTCATTTCTGCACTTAAAATTGGGTTTTACCTCTCATACTTTATGACTTCTTAGCAGGGCAGCTTCATGGGTGTAGGATCTCCGCAAAGAGCAAGACACTTAATTTAACATTTGAC
>RJWT010038873.1:0-12694 GCA_004365215.1 Cuniculus paca | reverse complement strand
GCACATTCTTCCCAGTTCCTGGGACACACACAGTCCAGCTCGGCTCGGGCTCTTGATAGGAAGGCAGTGTTCCTCACGCGTTTTTGTTTTATTCTAAGCAAACCCACTGGCAGCTGGATATTAGTAAACCATGCTAAAAACAAAACAAATAAACAAAAACATGACTCAGGCCCTCAGATCACTCACGGTCTAGTCAAGTTTAAATAACCAAAGAAGTAATCAGGACCAGTAAACACAAATTACAGAGACTTCAAGGTTTAATTTATAATGTAACTCAGATAATAAAGTAACAGCATACTGTAAAGCAAGGAAAAGGACAACAACTCGCAATGAAATGCCTCTTTTTTCCTTGTGAAAGTGACTCAATCATGCTGTGAATCCCATAGTCAGAAATTTCCGAATAGAAGAGGAAGCAGGGCAGGTGAGAAATGGGTGAAGTAAAATGGGGCGAGCTCGGGGCCAGGGCACTGGCTGTGGCCCCCACACTCACTGTGTGGCCTGTAGAAAGCCACGCCCCTTCGTGGGACTTCAGTCTCCTCACTCATTAAGGAAAGCAATTGGGCTTGACCCACGTTCCTTCCTCTGGAGAATATTGGGCCTTGGCGGACATTTCCAGAGCTCAGGGGCCCCGGAGCCTCCTGTGAGGACAGCAGCTTCAAAGACTCCTCAGCAGCACACAAACAGTCCCCAGCACTCCATCCCAGCACCGGGACGGAGTTCTGGTTTTCAGAAAACGGTGGTCACCCAGTGGACGCAGTCATCTTCCTTTGTCCATTCAGCAAGTGCCTCCCGTGTGCTGGTGCCTATGTAGGGTTGGGACCGACCCCAAAAGCTTTGTAGATGAGACCCTTGCCTCCAGGAAGCCGATGTCCCAGCAGGGCAAGGCAGACTATGAACAAGAGTGACAGCAAATGCATTACTTCGAGCACTTTCCTAGGGCGTTCAGACTTCCCTGCCAGTGTGCCCGTGCTGGCAGCTGAGATCCAGGGGTGGAGGGTCCTGGAGCATCCGTCAGGGTGGCAGCCAGCAGAGAGGCCCCGGCCAGCAAAGCCGCCCGACCCTCCCTCCGCAGGAGGCGTCTCCAGGGCTCGCGGTTCCGCGCGCCTCACCTGGTTTTGCAGCAGCGTGGCGCTGTTTCTAGGCACCGGGCCAGCACTGCACTGAGGGTTCCACAGCACCGGGGAAAAAATCATTAAATTAGGCAAAGACTCAATAGATTTAAATTTTCTGTTTTTGATTGCTTGCTAGGAGGAAGACTGTGACATGATTTAAGACGATGATTTAATGTAGCAAGAGGAGAGGGACTCTGAAAACCGAAGAGCGCAGTCGTAAAGGTCTAATAAAATTAGTCTATTACGTGCAAATTGATTGCCGGCGCCCAGATTTACATGCTGTTTATGATATCAGAATATCTGACAAAGTTGATGTCAATATTTACGCCTCCATAAATTACTCACACAGCACTATTATGATGGCTTCTAATTAAAGTGGAACCAAACTAATTGACCTTGAAATTCAAAGGGCTTTGGAACCCAGGACGCACCCACACTGGGAGGCAGGCTGTAGTCCCCTGGGAAGAAGGAAGGCTTTGGGGACTCTCGACAAAAACACAGTTAAAGCCTCTGCAGAAGTCAGCTCCACCACTTAACGCAGCTGCAGATGCCTGCAGCCACCAGGTCCCCCGCTACCCACCGAGGGTGTTGGAAATCAATTGCTTACTGTTTTTTCCAGGGAAGAAATGCTTGCTCTTTTGCTTTCAAAGTTCAAAAGAGATCACTGATCCAATCAGAGGTTCTATTTTTTTGTTTGTTTAATTTAAAATGTTTATTGTGTAATAATTTTGTATTTACCTCGAAGTTACAGACTAGACTTTGTGTTCCTCGGGAGGAGGTGGGGAGCCTGGGTTTTGTTCATTTTTAACAATCTCACTTGAGGCCTGGCAGGTAGCAGCCATGTGCCAGAATTAGATTCGTTTCTAGGAAGGAGACAGGAAGAGAGCAAAACTCCTCCCCTTGGTGCTCGCGGTGAGCCCGACCTGTGCTTGCTTTGTCTTCCAGTTAACAGCTGGCCAGCTGCGCCTTGGCCAGCGCGTGCAGGGTGGTGTAGGTCCAAACGTTACATGTGGGCTGCATATTCCTTGGAACATAATGAAACTAATTAACGTGGGGATTTAAGTAAACCCAGGAGGAGCCCGACCCGTGGTAGCTGGTCTCTGGTGCAAACTGTGGCGTCCGGAGCTGGCTCAGCAGTTGCTCTCTCTCCTCCTCTGTGAGGTAAGGATGGAGAACGAAAAAAGATCCTTCCTCCAAGGCCCTTCCCGGCCTCACACTCCCTCCAGAATCCTGGACATGTGTGTGGCTCCTAGGGACCACACGGCCCCTTCTCCTTGCTGTCTTCGCGGAGCACTGAAATCACAAAAAGTCAGGGCTGTGAGACACGGTTGCCACCTATGCCACCGTATTTTTTGATTAATGTATTTAACAGAGGATTTGTTGCATATTTAGAGTTCATCAATCGCGTGCATGTTTTTGGCATTCAATTCCAAATCCTCCTTGTCTTTGTACTGCAAAGATTTCTATCTGCATTTTGGAGAGGGCTGCTCAGTGTTGTTATAAAACCTCATTACTTTTTTATTACAGACTTCGTGGAGCCTTCTCTGTTGGATTGAGAGATACGACTCACTATTAGCCGGACATTCAATACTGTGTCGTCTGTACAGGGCTCACTGTCCTCCGTTCTTTTATTTGCACTTTGGAAATGTCTCAGGAGAAGAAATTGAAAGATGATATTTCTTTCAAAGAATTCTCTCCTGGCTCAGAGGAAAATGCTTCCAAGATAATTAAACAAAACATGCTACCATTTTCTCTTTCTTGCTAATTTAGGGAGAGCAATGTTGGGGTGAACAAATAACCAAGTGATCCAGAAAATAATGTAGTTTTAAAAAATCCTTCAAGATCATCAGCATGGGGCTCATATTTTGTGCAGATTTTCTGAAACCCGCAAGGTGCCCCTCTCTTACTCTGCTTAATCACGTCGCCCCTACTACGCCTTAAGGACAGGAAATGCTCTCAGTGTTCTTTGGATGAAAAAAGATCCTCAGACATTTGTACAATTATGTAACAAAACCACCCAGGAAGCAGATAGGGTTGCACGTTATCCTCAAGCCGAATTCGCTCTTACAAGCATTACGCCGCGTTTTAGCTGTCAGAGTTCCTGGGGTCTTAGTAATCACTTTATAACTGAGAGGGCCTGGTTCCCTGCTGTTGGGTAGCACCTGCCCCTAAATCTAGTGGCTGAAAACAGCAGTCATTTTGTTTTGCTCATGATTTTCTGGGGGAAGAATTTGAGGGAGACCTCATCCGTGATCAGGGCCTCAGCTTGGACAGCAGATGGAAGATTCCGCTTCCAAAATGGTTTCGGCCTTCACATAGGCCCTCTCTCTCTGTCTCTCTGTCTCTCTGTCTCTCTGTCTCTCTGTCTCTCTGTCTCTCTCTCTCCCCCTATCTCTTCCCTGGAGCCTTTCCATGCACCTGTGACTCCTTACAGTCCAGGGGTTGCAAGGAGAGGATGTCTGACAGGGCAGCTTTGCTTGCCTTGAGGAGAAACTGCTGGAAGCTTCTAACTGCTCTTGTCCCAGGACACTACATCCTACATCCACCTCAGTCTATGGGCTAAGGGTCACTTGGGGAGCCTGTGGGGAGCCTCAGGGCCCCCTGGACTGGGCTCTGGTTTTGGTAGAGCACAGCCTAGCAGTCGGGTGGGAAGGAACTGATGGGCCCACCTTGGAGAAGGGAAAGAGCCCTGCAGGTGACAGGGTTTGGCCTCCTGTTACGGTGACTCCTCTGTCTTCCCATGGCAAACCTGTGGCTGGGTCCGAGGTCCACAGTGACAGTAACAATGGGCTCCTCCTTCAGAAAAGTGTGCTGCCTGCCATCTTTTTTAGGAGCCTACACACACTAACCAAGACCACCAGGAAGAGGAGCTGGAAGGCCTCTCATTCTGAAGTTTTCTCCCTTGTAAGAAAATCCACTAGGCAGAAAAGGTGGGGCGATGCCGATTCTAGGAGTCACTCGGCTTCTTTGTGCTGATCGGAAGTGGGTGGACATGAGAGGCCGGAGGTTCTACACCCAAAGTTGGAAAAATCGCATCCAGCCTGCAGCCCAGGACCTCTGCTGGAGGTCTGACCTCTGCAAGCCATGCAAACAGCTCCCCAGCTCCCCCCACACCGCAGCTGCTTGGGCTGATTCTAGTTTATTTCATACACGTTGCTTTTCTCATGGTAAACGATTTCTGTGAAGAACACCCCATACCGATGACCGAGCCGCTGCGCTTTCAGTGTCTGCTCGACCTTCCGCTTTGTTCAGTTTCCGTGTGTGACCTTGATGGAGATTTCAGCAGGCTGCCAGTTTCCCCGCAGTTTGCGCACTCCCGCCTCAGGAACTGCATTCCTACCAGCTTCCTGTGGCTGGAGTCCCCACCACTGTGTCGCTGTTGCAGTCCCAGGTTGTCCCAGCAGCCTCTCCTGTCCGGTAGGGTTGGGATCCTGAAATGGCCGCAGGGGCTCACAGTGTTGAAGGCTTGGGTGACAGCTGATAGGACTTGCAAAGCTGAAGGAATCAAGCCAGGTCTAACTTCGTCACAGGATTAATCCACTGTGGGGTCTATGGTTCAGTGAGTTGGTCTCTAGGTGTGTGCCTTGGAAGCGACTGTCCTGTTCCTGGTCCCTCTTTTCTTTCTGCTTCCTGGCTGCCACGAGCTAAGTAGCTTTCCTCTGCCATGAGCTTCCTGCCGTGGAGCCACTGCACTGTGGACTGAAATCTCTGGAACCACGAGCCAAACCCCTTCCTCCTTGAAGTTGTTTATGCTGAATGTTTTGTCCCAACAAAGGAAAGGTAGAGACAAATGCGCCGTCCCCTGAGCACACCACGGCCTCCTGTCTTCTGTCCTGTAATAGACGCAGCTTCCTTTCCGCACTGATTTCTATTAGAAGGTATCCTGCACGTTTGTTTGTTCACTGATCATCTCTGACTTTCAGTGTTGTACATCCAGGCCCAAGTACTCAGTACCGAGTATCTGGGTTAAGTGTATAGTACCTATTTGTTGAATAAGGTAAATGACCACACAGATAAATAAAAACATGTTTGTTGTTATTTAACTGGTACCCTAGTGCGAAGGTTCAGGTGTATTTGGCAAGTCGAAACAACACAAATACCACTCAACACTGATTGCTTCAGCGGGGAACAGAACTGTCTGCTGAAAAGTAAAAAAACCGCACTTTTAAAAATCATATTACAGGGCACAATTGCTGGAGAACACTCAAAAGCAGGAACTGAAACATTTAATAGCACTTAACATGGTATTTCATGTTGAAAAAGTGTTCTCTTACACTTTTGTTATGGGTATAAATTAGCAAAATCACTCTGCCAATATGCACCAAGAACAGTAAAAAGAGTACTTTCTTTTACTCAATAATTCTTTTCAGAGACTTCATCATATAGAAAAATCGGAAACAGAAAAAAATATCATGTATAATGATATTCATTGCAATATTGGACATAAAACTCTATATGCCTAGCAATTGCAGAATGATTTAGTAAGATGTGGCGTGCCTACATAGTGAGAAATTACCTTCTCTATAAAAACTATGTTTACAAGACAGAATTAACATTGGCAACTGTTTATGTTGTAATTTCCAAGTGTAAAAAGGCAGAGTACAAAGTTGTATCTATGATTTCCTTTTGACTATGCCCCACAGTAAGTGTAGAAAAGTTTGGAATGAACTATGGCAGGGAATTTGCATTAGCTGTCACTGTGTAAGGAACAGAGGTTATGGGTTATTTTTTTCTTCCTTATATTATGTATTTCTCAAATCTTTAAAAATGAAAATAGAAATTAAATTTTCTTTTCATGCACAAATACCTTTTCTGTCCTATGGACTGCTGACTCCATCTCGAGTGCCAGCGCCTCACTTTCCAGCTGAAAATCTATTTTCATAAATAGATGAATGACAGTGTTACAACAGATGAGTGTTATTAAGCAAGACTCTGTCAGTAATTCTGACCATTGTTTAAAGGATGTAAAGACCAATTCGCACTGCAGGATGTGGTGGGATGAGCAGAAGATGCGGGATGGTATTTGCCTTTTGTTTTTCCTTGTGAATGTCTGCATTTTCAAGGTAATGATTTTTATTTCATGTACTTATGTCCTGCAGAGTTGATGTCTTTTTTTGGTTTAATTTTGATAGAGAACAGGTTAAACTATATAAAAGTGCCACAATTTTGCCTTTCCTGGTCTACAAAAATAGCATTTTCCTGTATTCAGCCAAAAATAACTCTTGAGGTAACAGTAATACCAGTGATTTTTTGTAATAGCATGTGCTGACATTTTAGTGTTTTTTTGTTGCACAAGTAACGTTGATATTTGTCTTGAAATAAATGACTGTCGGTTCACATGTAGACTCATTTGGCAGAAACAGTGAGAGGTTCAGGGAGGGAAAATGGGCGAGAGAGACCGTCTATAATACATCACGTGTGAGTAATGATAGATCAGTTTGTGTTCTAAAAAGTGCTGGTGATACTCTATCAATAACTCTTTATGGCTTACAAAGCGTGGTCTCATTCATTATCTGACTTCATGCTCAAAATCTAAGTGGGCAATAATTTCACGCTCATTTTACTATTTTTGACTGATTGTGGTTTACAAGGTCAGGCAGCTAGAAAGTGAGGGGTCGGCACCTGAGTCAGGGCTAGCAGTCCATAAGACAGAAAACATATTTGTGGGTGAGTGTGTTAGTGATTTGTGCATGAAAGGACAAGTTAATTTTGTAAAATTATATTACAGCCAATAGTTGATTTTTGGAAATTATTAATTTCCAAAAATAATTGCTGTCAAAAGTTTGTTTTATGTATTTCTCTGAAATCATACCGATATTCCTCACACTTATCTAAATCTTTGTTTTTAGACGGATGTTTAAATATTCTGTGACTGTACATTTGTCCTTATGTATGCACACATGCTTATACACACACACCCCTTTGACTTAATGAAAAGCGCAGAGTCCATTTTTAGGACCAGCGTTTCTGGTCAATGTGGGGATGGATTTGAAATTGAAATGCAGTTGAAAATCTATACAGCAGTCTGTGGAGTATGGATTTTTAAAATGACTATTTTCCAAAATGTGTATGAGTGTTTGAGGGAAGAAACCACCTTTTGTTCTGAGAAGTCCTTGGGAGGCACCTCCTTTGAGGAGCAGCTCCTCTCTTTGGGTCTAGCGAAGATGCCGCTGAGAACGAAGTAGCGGGCGTGGAGCCCGAACTGGGAGCCGGCCTGTGTGTCTGCCTGAGCAGTGGCGTCTCGGCTGCTGACAGCAGCGTCTGCAGCCTGGGCTCCTCTGTCCCGTCCGTGGGGTCCCCTGGTCACACAGAAACCACTGCCTTCCGCAAGTCACAGGGGCGGGTCTGAAGGAAACCCCGGGGCTGCCCCTTCCCATTACGAGCACCTGTTTGCTGGTTGTGTATTTGGGCCGTGCAAATGGCACATAAATCGCAGCAAGGCTTTCCCACGATGCCAGGAAGGTGCCACGCTGCAGGAGAGGAGGGCTGGAACCACGCTGGGCTTTTCCGTGCGTGACTTCAGAAGGGACCACACACCCTTCAGACATAAAAGAAAAACTTTCATTTTCATCTCTTGGTCTTGTACATGTGTTTACTGAAGGGAAACTTCTTATTGGGAAATAATTTCCTCCTCTCTCTCTGCAATAGCCTGTTTGTCCTCTGCAGAAGCAGACCTCTATTTCGGAATGAGCTGCGTGTGTCACTTGGCGCTTCTCTGACACTGCGGGAAGCACCCTTTACGAATGGGCATCAGGAGGAAATGCAGGCACGTGTTCCGCGCAGCGGGAAGCGCACAGGTCACCAGCAGAGGACAGTCAGTGGGCGAGCTGCTCGGCCTTGGGGGCTCCTGATCCGTTGTCCCAGAAGCGGTCTTCATGATGGATATTCACTGTCACGTGGAAGACCTCTGTGGGTGTGATTCAGAAAACATTCCGGCCAGTGTCCTGCCTTCCTGGGTCACAGCACACTGGGTCTGTGCGCCGGCAGGTCAGTAAGATGCTGGGTGGATGGGGACTGAGCTGCCGCAGAGGATGCAGATCTGCTTGGAGAACTGGGTGGGCAAATGGACCCTGAAGTGTGGGACCCGGGACTGCACTGCCCCAGGGCTCAGGCACAGACTGAAGCCTGGCACCCCGGCAGTGGCCCGGGTCCTATGGGGATGTGCGGTGGCAGTGGTGTGGGGACTGCGTGTGCCCTTCTTAGAGGGGAGCCTGGCTCTGGCTGCAGCGACACCTCACAGTTAGGACTTCTTCTGGGGGGACCGCGTGGGCAGACCCCTGCTGGGTCCTTGGCAGCCCTCCCCGAGGGTCAGTTCCAGCGCTGCCACGCCCTGCTGAAATCACCTCTTTTACTCACAGGCCCCAGACATTTGTACACAGTTTTGTATTTTCACAAGATATTTTCCAAAGTATTTAAGGTAAGGGGAAACTCTCCATCTCATTTAATAGCTCATTAATGCTGGAGAAAAACACACGAGATAACACAGACTTTTCAATGTTGGTCCAGACTTGCATGACTCTTCTGCCCACAGACCAAAACGCCATTGAACTCCTTTAGCCTGGCATCTAAGGTACTTCCCTGTCAGGCTTAGGTTTCACGTGTTACGACATCTCTCATGGACCACATTCCGGCAGAAAACTGCATCTCCGTTTGCAGGAACTTTTAACTGAAGTTTCCTCTGAGCGCGAATGCAGAAGTCCATGCAGCACGGCAGCATCTGCAGTACCAGCAACGGTCTCCAACAGAAACCACAGATGTTTTCCTATCACAGGGCTGTCTAGAAGCACATTCTTCGTGGCTCACTGTGACTTTGAAGCTATGTTTGTGACGAGACTTGCTTGTCCTTATTAGAACACAAGCTACATGTTGGAATGCTTCGATAACAGATACTTTGTAATTCTGCTTTGTTGAATGGATTAACTTTGAGAAGGTGATGCTGGGCGTCACCAGCCCCGAAGCTCTCCGTGGTACAGAAGGGTTGTACCCATGCTGTGGAGACTGAGCTGGTGACCTCCTCAAACCATGGCAGGGAGCCCCTTTCCCGGCCCCCCCAGCCCTTCAGTGTGAGGCTGCATTCCCGGGGCTGCCCTGGGTCCTGCTAGTTACAATCAATTGGTCTTCATCTTCTCTCAAACTGCATTTTTCCATTCCCTTTAGTAGTTGTCGCATCCTGCCTTTATCCTAATTAGTAGCTTTCTTCTATGCCTCTGCTCTTGAGGATCAACTTCTTGGTGACAGGAACATTATCTTATTCAGTTCTTGTCTGATTATTGCACCCAACTTAATCTCACTGCGATTGGACCACGTGTCTCTCTGAGGCTGCTCTGGGGTTCACTGAGCCTTGCTTCTTGGCATCAAAGGTAACTGGGGTTCATAATCATCCTACCTATGCCCAGCAGCGTGGTCCAGGCAGGAGCAGTGGGGTCCAGGTTATTAACTGTCTGGTTCGAATTTTCTTTCTTTCTTTCTTTCTTTCTTTCTTTCTTTCTTTCTTTCTTTCTTTCGCTCAATTTATCAGTTACAGAGCTGAGGTAAGGTCTTTGCTATGATAGTAGATTTTTTATGATAGTAGATGTCAATTTTTTCTTTTGGTTTTTGAAATTTACCTTTCTATAATTGGAATCTATGTGATGAGGAACATGCAAATTTACAGTGGGTTTACCTTCCTGATAAACTAGACCATCCGCATGCATCAGTCGCTGTACCCCTACTAACACATTTCTCCCTCATAATGCATTTCCTCCAGTCTCAATAGAACCCAGCCGAACCGGTGGCTTCAGATTGTACCACTGCCTTTCTCTATTTGTTTTCTTTCAGCTTCTCTGTGTCATGCTGTTTTAGATGTGTCTGTGTAAAGTAAACTTTCAGAATTTTGTACTGTAAAATTTTTCTTTGAAAATCTTTGTCTTTCGTCTGACAGGCTAGGAGGTGACTGTATTTGTGATTACTGTTAGATTTTAATTAATTTCTTACATCTCATTTTACACTGTGTCTGGCTCTTTGAAGACTTCTATTCCTCTCTCTTGCCTTAGAAAGAAAGATTTTTGGCTCCACCAAGATATTTTGTTCTCACCACACATTTTCCTGTATTAAGCTGAAAGTTTTGGCTCTGTTTGCATTATTTTAGCCATTCCCATAAGGTTTGGGGTTCAGCAGGCTAAGATTCATGGATGTCTTTACCTTCCTCGCAATAATGCAGGGAGCGTTAGACCTTCACCCAGTCCTCTCTTGCATATTTACTGGCCATGATTTTCTTTTTGCCTACGAATTTCCACCTTACACATTTTAGCTTCTTTCTGCTTTGCTTAGACTTTTGTGTTGTCTTAATTTTGAATTTAGAATTTCTTTTACTCACTTTAAAAAGAATTTCTCTGCTTTTGTTCTTGTAATTAAAAATCATTCCTTCCTCCTTTTAAATAATTCTACTGGATACAGAATTACAAGTTGAAAGGAATTTTCTCCGCACGCTGGGACAGCATGACAGGGCTGAGCGGGGCCTCTCGTGTAGTAAACCGGCTCTCCCTGCTTGCCGAGCCGGCTCTGCCTCCCGCACCTCGGCTGCGGTTTCACACCGTGTCCGGGTGCGGATCGTTCCTTTCATTCTGCTCTGGGTGTGACGACGCTCGCCGTTCCAGGACCGGCTGCTTTCCGTTCTCGAGTCACCGGTCCTCGCTTGCTCTGCTCTCTTCCTCGGGCCCCGGCTGGATGGGTGTTGGCCCATCTCTGCTTCCTGCCTTTCTGGTTCTGCTCATCGCAGCTCCATCCGACCTCCGCTTCCCTCCCTATCTGTCCTCCAGTTCCAAATTTTGTCTCTATATTTATCTACTTGACTCGGCACATATATTAAATTTCTAAATTTAGTCGTATGGTTTTTGCATATGGAAATTTTACCTGGTTATTTTTCAGATCTGCTTGGTATATTTTATGATTTTGTTCCTTTATTATGTTATAATTCTCTCACCTATTTCATATTCTTTTCCCATTAAATCCCATGTGCTCTGTTTGCAGGTACAGCTCCACAGTGCATTGTTTCTGCACATTCTTTCTTATTTCCTAGAATGGTGATTTTTAAAAATATTATATATATATATTTAATGGTACTGGATTGAACGCGAGGCCTTCTCACTGAGCTGCATCCCCAGTTTGTGTTTACTTTTTTGTTTTCAAAAAAGATCCTGATAAATTGGTAAGTTGCCCAGGGTAGGCTCAAACTTTTGCTCCACCTGCCTCAGCCTCCCAGAGTGCTGAAATTATCGGTGTGCACCACCACGCCCATCTATGAGGTTATATTTTTTGGATTTCTTTTCCTTGGAGCTTCCTATCACTGCTGTAACAAACTCCATAAACATGGTGCCTTAAAACAACACAAATGTGTTCTTTTATGGTTCTGAGGTCAGAAGTCCCAAGGGGTTTCACCGCCGGAAGCCAAGCTGTGGGGGGCCACACTTCCTCTGGAAGCTCGAGAGGCGACCAGGCACCCCGCCACTTCCTGTTCCACAGCAGCCGCCCTGGTGCTTCCTGGCCCATGGTCCCATCTTCTGTCTCCTGGCCCGAGGTGGGGTCTTCAGCTCTCTTCCGGCCACATCTTCACCCTGACTGTCTTCCATGTCGCATCTCCGCGGACCACTGTGATCATATCTGGGCCCAGCTGAGTGCTCTAGGACACGCTCTCCCTTTGCAGAGCCTTAACTCGGTCACATTTGCAGTCTCTTCTGTGGCTCTAGAGGGCGGGACATGGCCATCCTGTGTGGTTGCTCCTGGCCCACCCCTGGAGTCCACCGAGAGTGTCTGAGACCCGTCTCCAAGTGGTTCTGTGTGAAAGGCTGCTGCTCCCCTCAGTCAGCTGGAACTGCAAACCCAGTGTCGATTAAGCCCAAGTGCATGTTCCTCTTGGACCAGAACGTGTACACCCCAGCCTATGCCTGTTGAATGCAGCTCAGGGAGAAACTTTCTCTTCCCTTCCCCTCCATTATCTAGAGTCACCCCTGAGACCGTAGGCATCCTAGCTGGTCTCTTTTGCTGGTGGCTTTCTTCTATCCTCCCCCACCCCCCACCCCAGAATGGAGTTACCCTTTCGAAATCCTGGTGCAGCTAATCTTGCATCCATCTCCCTATCTCCTCTGGACACAGACTGCGTCTGCTGTTTCCTGAGAGCTCTATTAAACTCTGACTGGAGACTTCCAGAGTGGACTCACATCTCCAGGTCCAGTGCTGGTGCCAGCCCTTGTTCCCGGGGAGTAGCACTCTGGATTTTCTGTCTGATCTCCAAGAACTCCTTTTCCATCAGAACAACCAGTGCTTCACTGTTTGCAGGACTATTTCTCCAGTATCCCTAACCGTGTGTATTGGCTGAGGATTTTCTGAGCCCGGGTTACGGTGTCGCCAGAGATAGAAGCCGGGTATTGAAAGAGGGGCTAATGTCTCCCTCTCCCCCAGTATCTAAAACACCAACTGCCGAGTGGTGACTGAGAAATTTTAAATTGCATAGAAACACAGCAGCATGGGGACATCACCGCTGACCAGCTGTGGCAGGGCTCATGTGGCCCCTGGGGGTGAGTTGGATGTGACTTGGCTGCTGGGGA
>RJWT010038872.1:0-12769 GCA_004365215.1 Cuniculus paca | reverse complement strand
TGGGGTCAACCGCGGCTGCGAACGTGACTGCGACTGCCACCGCAACCGCAACCGCGCATCTCCAGGCTCAGCCGCTCTTTTGGCAGGGTGAATACGGCTCAAGGCTAAGGCTCTGCCAGCCACCACCTTCTTCTTCATTTAAATTCTTTTTACTCTCTCTGTGGGCTTCAGTTCATATTTTAGATTGTTCCTGGGTCCAGGGTACCCACTTCCTTCCTTCTTGTCCTCTCCATGATGTTGTATTCCAGCATCTGAACTATTTCTCTCAGAGAGACTGTTTACTCTGGTGCTTACTCTTCACCATCTTTTATCCTCTCCTCAACACATAATTTTTTAAACAATGATAAAACAAATATAGTATGGAGTCTTACGCAAACACACAACCTCAAAGACATTTTCAGGACGCAGTGGATTGATACAGGCTCTACCCTGAGGTCCTGGGGGCATGAACTTCCTCTACTCTAAAGTCTAGGGTGAGCTGCACTTCGGTAAAATTTTTAAGAACTACAGTGGTGTACCTCATCTTCCTTGTTTCAGTTCCATTGCAACAAAACCAGAGGTCAGAAGTCAGCTTTTGGAAGCTTGCTCTATCTCCTTCCTTCTTGTATGATCAAGGTAGGGAGAAAGAAGAGGTAGCTCATGACAGCAGCTTTATCTGAAATTCTTCAGACATTGGAGCCAATGACCCAGTAGTCAGTGCTCTTCCCTGGAACCTGATATCGCACCCTGCGTGGGCTGCTGGGTTGCCTGCCTTGCCCCCTTGCTCTGAGTTGAAATGAACAGAGTTATTCTAAGTGTGCATTTGATGGCCTCATCTGTCTGCTGATGAAACCAGTGCAGAAATCTTTCCCTCATTTCCAGAAGTAATAATGGACTCATGTTTGGCTGAAGGAAAGTCTTTCCTGATCTTGATATGTGTTAATATGACACTTCCCTCCTTTCTGGACAGGGCTCAGAAAAACTCTTCTTTATCATCTCTTCCTTTCTTGTGTGCTCATGAGGAGAAGAAGCCAGCATGAGGATGGGGGAGCCTGTTGTGGGTGGGCTTTGAGCACTTTGGGTTCATTGCCTGTGGGTGAGCAGCAAGTTCATGTTAGAAAATGAATTTTCTTGGCCTATATTGCTTTGCTACTTTCCTTCTGTACTACATTATTACCAGTCAAACTCTTTGGACTGTGTTCATAAAATGCCCTTGGATTGCAAATAGTTTGCTGTACTAGAGACCATCTGAGAATTTTGTTTTTATATGTTTACATGATCTTTTTCCTCTCTTGTGTGTTTTTATTTGTAATTTTGAAGTAATTAGATTTGCATGCAGTTGTAAGAAGCAATACAGAGAGTGCTGGTGTTCACTGAGTTTTTCCCAGGGCCACGAAACTGCCATTCAGTATTACAACCAGGCTGCTGCTGTTGTTGTAATCAGGACAAAGGTCAGGTCCATCATCCAAGAACCTCTCATGTTGATCTTTTAGAACCACATCTACTCCTCTCTTCTGACCCACCCTATGCAATAACCTGTTTTCTGTTTCTAGAATTTTGTCATTTCAGTATGTTATATAAATGAAATTGCACACAGAATTGATGTTTTTCACTCAGCATAAATATCTGGAGGTCACATGTGTCAATAGTTCATTATTTTTTTATTGCTGAGATGTATTCTATGGTAGTGTACCAAAGTCGATGTAACCTTTCAGTGATTTAATAACCAAACTGTTATTAATTTGGGGCTACTATGAGTAAAGCCATATAAAAATTTGTGCTCAGGTTTTAGTATGAATGTAAGTTTCATTTTTCTGGGATAAATGCCCAGGACTGTAATTGCTGAGTCATATGGCAGTTGCAAGTTTAGTTTTTTAAAAAAGTTGTCCAAGTTTTTTCCAAAGAGGCAGTAAAATTTTACATTCCCACCAACAATGAGTGAGTAATATAGTTCCTCAGCATCTTTGTTATCCTGATAGGTATCTAGTGTAATCTCATGAATCTGAATTTGCATTTCTCTGGTGGTAAAGGATGTTAAATATTTCTCATGTCTTTAATTTTCATTTGTGTATCCTTTTCTGTGAAGTGCTGTTTATGTCTTTTGCCCATTTTCTAATTCAATTGCTGTATTTTTTTACTGTTGAGTTTTGAGAGTTCTTTATTCCAAACATAGTCTGTGGATGTGTGGTGCCATTGTTTGAATGTGTCCTCCAAAGTTCATGGGTAGGAAACTCCCCCCCACTTTTTTTCTTCAGTATTGGGGATTGAACTCAGGGGTGATTTACCACTGAGCTACACCCCTAGTCTTTTAAAAAAATATTATCTTTTATTTTGAGACAGAGTCACGCTAAGTTGCCCAGGCTGGCCTCAAATTGTCATCTTTCTGGGACAGCTTCCCTGAGCACTGGGATTATAGGGATGT
Source organism: Cuniculus paca (assembly GCA_004365215.1). NCBI lineage: Eukaryota > Metazoa > Chordata > Mammalia > Rodentia > Cuniculidae > Cuniculus > Cuniculus paca. The sequence goes on along the minus strand of RJWT010038872.1, from coordinate 10,368 downwards.
GACATTATACTTGACCATGGCTAGGAAACTTAATCTCCAGTGCCGGCGTGTTGGGAAGTGGGACATTCAAGTGTGATTAGTCACCGAAGCCTTTGCCCTTATGAGTGGGTTAATGCCATTTTCATGGGTGTGAGTTAGTTATTGTGGGAGCAGATTCCTGATAAGATGATGAATTTGGCCCTTTTTTCTCTCTCTTTTACTCTTCTACATTTCATCATGGGATGGCACAACACAAAGGCCATCAACAGTTGCCAACACTGTGTTCTTATACTTCTCAGTCTTTCGAACCACAAGCCAATGTACATGAGCCAGTCAACTATTCTTTATAAATTATTCCATTATATCAGCACAAAATTGGCTATGATGTGGTTTGCAAATATATTCTCCTAGTCTACAAGTCTTGTATAGTTTTTTTCTTCATTCTCTTAGAAGGATCTTTTGCAGAGCAAAAACTTAGTTTTGATGAAGACAAATTTATCAATTTTTCTTTGATTTGTCATAATTTTGGTAGGAAGCCTAAGAAGTCTTCACCTTGCTTTAGATCTGAAGATTTTCTTCATATTTTTCCCCTAAAGGTTATCATTTGTACTTAAGTCTGAGGCCCATTTGGAGTTAATTTTTATAGATGGCATGAGACTAAAGTCTAAGTTCACTTTTGCCTATGGATGTCTAATTGCTCCAGTGGCTTCTGTTGAAAATAGCTATAATTTCCATTGAACTGCACATCCATCATTGTCAAAACCAGTTGGATTGTTTGTGTTAGTCTGTCTCTATTCTGTTCCATGATTAACGTGCTTATCCTTTTGGCAGTACTGCAGAATTATATTTACTATTATATACTCTTACTTATTTAATACATAACATATCATAACATAACATTATTTACTTAAAAAATCTCAAAATCAGATACAGACTGATTAATCTCACTTTTTAAAATCTTTTTAAAAAAACTTCAAGTTATTCAATTTATATGCATTTTATATACAAGTTAGAGTAATATTTTGTACGTCTTTACCAAAAAACTTTGCTGAAATGTTGATGGAGATTGCATTATTCTACGTATCAGCTCAAGAATTGATGTCTTTACTATGTTGAGTCTCCCTCTTTGATGGCTCTCATTAGTATTGTGTAATTTTCATCATATACACTCTACAACAATTTGCTTGATTTAGATCTAAATGTTTATTTTTATAGTAATAATAACATAATAATAATAAGAAGAAGAAATGATGTGATAGTAAACTGGGATGTCAGTTTGACTTGGATCCACCTAGGGATTTAGTAAGGCATACATCTGGGTACCTCTTGTTGGGTCATTGAGGCATGACCATGGGCATTATATGTGGTCTGTGGCCCCTCCACTGGTGCTATTCCCCTACTCTGCTTCTTTATCACCATAAACTAAGTGACTTTTTCCCACTATATTACTTCACCATGATATTTGTGCCTTGGAGCCAGCTGACTATTGACTGAGCCCTCTGAAAGTGTTAGCCAAATAAAACTTTTAAATCTTACTTTACTCATTGCTGAGACAAAATGCCCAACACCCACAAGTTAAAGGAGGAAAGGTTTATTTCAGCTCACAGTTTGTTTTAATCCCTTCTCTGCTGGCTCCATACCTGGGCAGGCAGAAAGGAGCAAGCCTGGGTTTTTCTGTACCTTTATAGTCCATCCAGGCGACAAGCCACCCAAATCCAGAGTGGAATTTCCCTCTTCAGTAAATCCCTTCAGCCACACTCAGAAATATGTTAATCTAACTAGTGACTAATTCAGATACCACACATCAATACATATTCACACACCCTAGATCCAGCCACCTATGAAAAGTCCCATCTCTGAACACATCAGGCTTTGGGGAGACATCTAAATACAAGCCATTACACTTTAAGTTATAGGTGTTGAGTATTTTGTACCAGCAATGGAAAGTTGACTCATGCAAATGGTATTATATACTTTAAAATTCCTTTTTGTAATAAACCTTATGGTTAAGTCTTAAGATTTACAATATGGTGTTACAGGATGCGTACAGATAGTAAAATGGTTACTATAGTGAAGCAAATTAACTTGTCTATTATGTCACATAATTAGTTTTTTGTTACAAGAGCAAACTAAAATCTACTTATTTAACAAAAATCTGCAATACAACATAATTTTGTTAACTATTGTCCTCATGTTTACATTTGGTCTTTAATCTTGCTCATCCTTCATATCTGCTACTTTGTGTCATTTGTTGTGTCTTCTCCTTATTTCTCCTTCCCCCAAGAATTCCCTGTCTGAATATTTGACCTTTTCTTAAAAAGATTCCACACAAAAGTGTGATTGTGCACTATTTTTTCTTTGTGGCTTATTTTGTCTAGCATAATGCTTCTAAGGTCCATCTGTGTTGTGGCAAATGGTAGAATCTCCTTTTTAAAGACTGAATAATATTCATCTTTGTGTATGTATATCACATTTTATTTATCATTCATCCATTAATGGATCCTTATGTCGATTCCATATGTTGGCTGTTGTGTATAAGGTTACAACAACAATGGGAGATATCTTTACAAGATTGTGATTTCATTTCCTTTGGGTATTGTCTTGGTTACTTTTGTCTCCTTGCTGGGACAAAACACCTGACACCCAAAGTGAAGCAAGAAAAGGTTTATTTAGCTTACAGTTTCTGGAGATTTCAGTCCATAATCAGCTGGCTCCAAGGCAGGATGGCATGGCACAGGAGCAACACTTCAAGTAGCCAGAGCAAAAGAGAGCAAAACACAAGCCTCTTCTCTACCCTCAAATTGTACACAGGCCACCCCCCACTTCAGGGTGGGTGTAACACTCACAAAATGTCTTTGCCTTCCTTTGCACAGGATGAGAATATTTACAAAGTAAGAACCCTGGCTCCCTGCTGAGTCTCTCAGTTAAACTTTTAAATTTCTCAAGTTGACACAATGTATCAACCATAACAGGTATACACCCAGAAGAAATACTTTGGGGTCTTATGGTGTTTCTTTAGGAACCTCCATCCTGTTTTTCTTAATTGCTGCAATAATCTACATTTTTACCAGCAGTGGACAAAGTTTCCTTTCCTTTTCATCTTTGCCTATATTTGTTGTTTCTTGTCTTTTCCATAATAGCAATCTCAACAAGTGTGAGGTGACATCTCTTAGTGGTTCTAATTTATGTTTTTAATTTCAGTGCTTCTATGTTCTTTGCAAATATATAGAAATGCAATTGATTTTCTTATGCTTATTTTGTATCTGCAACCTTGCTGATGTCAATTAACTCTAAGCATTTTGGAGATATACATGGGATTTCCTCTGTAGACAATCATACCACTTGCAAAGACGGGTGGTTTCTAGTTCTTTCTTTCCAATCTGTGTGCCTTTTATTTTCCTTTCTTGCCTTCTTAATACTAACACATGCAGCACTACGTTGAATTAGGATAGTGGGTTCAGAATTCTTTCCTTGTTCCTAACATTAGATAAAAAACATTCACTACTTGTATGTGGTCTAAATTCACAAATTAAAAGGGATTAGTACAGTGGATCAAAAAACGTGACTCAACTATGTGATATTTATGAGAAACCGCTTCAAATATAATGATGCAGATGGATTAGAAATAAAAAGGAGACAAAATATATCATGAAAATATTAAGCAAGTAGGCACATCTATCAAATTATCATATAAAGTAGACTTCTCACCAAAGAAAATTACCAGAGACAGATAAGAACACTATTATAATGATCAAAGCACCAATCCACCAAGAAGACATAATAATTCATTACTAATTTTCAAGTGTCTGGATAGTTTCTTCTTATCTTTCTACTGTTGATTTCTAGTTTGATTTAATTTTGGTCAAAAAACATACTGTGTATGATCAATTGGTCAGTTCTAAACATATTGGTGGCAGAACAGTGACCTCCCAAAAGGAGAGATTAGAAACCAACAAGCCTGCAATGTTACGTGGGTTACTAAGATGTGTTTATCTCTTATCCCGCTTTTTTCCCACTTTCAGAAAGTGAAGCTTGAGCTTCTGTGTTTATCTGAAGCAGTTTGCTCTAGGAGTGTGTCCAGAATGCCAAATACTTTCTGGAACAGAGTAATGACAAAGTTCAGATTACACACATGAAGCAGCCAGTCATCAGGAGGCTAGAGTTGGGGTGCGAATGGCTTAAACCAGAAGAGCAGGTATTATCTGCTGTGGCTGCCCTGACAGATACTATGTGGTGAGGTGTTCTAAAGAGCAAGCACTCATCTTTTCACAGTTCCAGGGGCTGAAATTCTAAGATGAAGGGGCGTGGTTTCTCCAGAGTTTTCTGACCATGACTTGGAGATAGCTGCCTTCTGGTGTCTTTATGTGTACATCTGTGTTCTTACCTTCTCTCCTTATGAGAATACCAGTAAATGGATTAGGGTCCACCTAATGACCTGAAATCAGGAAAATAGGCAGTGGAGGCAGAAAGGAAAGAGTGAGCATGTGTTGAGACATTAGGGTGGGCCAGTCAAGCAGAGGAAGTTCTATGAATTTTTCTCAATGTTTTTCAACTGATTATGATGTGATGTTTAATCTGTACTTCTCTCCCAGAGGTTCCTGGCCTTGGTTAACTCAACTGCTAACTTATTTTTTTAACACAAAGGTAAGTGATGTTGCTAGGCAAATTTTATGGGCACTGAAAGTGTGTCAAATCTATTTTTTCTTTTACTTTCCTGTTGAGATGTAATATACATAAAACACACTGATCTAAAATGTGCTGCTCAATGTTTAAACACATGCATCTTTGTAATCACCAAACAGATCAAGACATAACATGTCCTGCATTCCAGAAAGTTCCCTGTGGTCTTTCTAGTCAATCCCTGACTCTCTACTCAGGGATTAGACTGAGGTGAGGTTGAGGTTCAGGAAATGAGGCTTTAAGGAAGCTGCTTCAGACATCACATAGTTGTATTGGTTCCTGAGCTGCCCAAGAGAAAAATATATACATCAATGTAACAGGATTTGGCTCCTCTGAATTTTTATTAGACCAATCTTCCCAGACCACAGGTTTCCGATACTATGTCTAGCTTTTGGCCCCTAGATCTCAGGTGACTGAATGGGCTCTGGGGATTTCACAGTTTCCTGGCCTATTGTTTCTGTGAGTAAGTGGTCTTACTCCTTCACCTTGTCCCGCACTGGGTAGTTAAAAAATGATCATATTCTCTATGCACTATGACAGTTTAGACCACATCCCTTCAAGTTAAGTTGTACAACTCACCCCAGACTCTTCGGAAAGAGGTTAGATTTCACTGATTCCCCTTTTCAGAGATTCAATGCACTGAATCTTCCCTTCTACTATATCCTCCTTTCTGGAATTCTCCATATTAAACAACTTTTGGTAAATAGATTAGCCATATGCTTACTTCCTTTTTGGTCCCACCACTCCCAAGAGAACTCTGAGATCTAAGGTAGACATGGCAGAATGGTTGGTTACCTTGGAGGACAAAAAATGAGAGGGTATGTGGTAGCCATCCACTGAGACAGGTCGAAGACCACTATGGACATGGAAGTCCTGTTCTGTGGGTCAATGACATTGCCCCAAGCCATAAAACAAAGAACTAAGGGACTCCTCATGCTGCCAAGTGTGACTTTCTAGCAAGGAAGACCAGCTAATTTTCATCTCCTCTTTTTTTGGGACAGAGCATATGGGACACTGTGCAAGTCTTTGTTTGATGGGCATCAGCTTGGGTGGCAGCCCTCAAACCTATTTTGTACCAGATTATTTACAAAAAGCACAGTTACCTTCCTTTCTCTGTTGAAAATGCTCCGCTTCATTGGTGATTTAATGATTTAGTCATTCAAAAAAGGAAATCAATATAACAACCAATTATAGATTCGATGAGTACAAAATAATTATGACAATCCCTGGGAGCTGATGTTTCTTCCAGGAGCAAAACAACTCAGTATCTGCTTAACCTTAGTGCACACCTACCTGTGGGTTCTCCTAGTTCTTATTAAATGTCAGTCTGCCCAAAGGATCCCCATTACTGCCACTATGGATGCTAGCTCCCTCGGGTGCCTTTAGCTGCATTCATCTAGGTTCACAATCAGGCACCACAGGAATTCCTTTCAGCAGCACCCAGACTCTGGTGTCCTGGCCTGATTCCAGGTGTCTAGATACAGTGTTTTTTGTTTTCTTCTCCACCCTGCCCCACCCTTGATAGGGATATTGAGGAATTTAGGACAGTTTGGAACTTTCAGGGACCAGAGCAGTGTGACTAGAAAGACAGTAGGGTTTGAAGTCAGACAGATATTGGCCATTCAATTGTTCCCTTATCAGCCATGGTTTTACTTTCCTTGGTTTTAGTTACCTGTAATCAACCACAGTCAGAAAACATTGAATGAAAATTATAGAAATAAATGACCCATTAGTTTTAAATTGTGCATTGTTCTGAATAGCATGATGAACACTCAATCCATCCTACTCCGTTCTTCCTGGGACAGCAATCATCCTTTTGTCCCAGTATACACACTGTCCATGCTGCCCACCTGCTGGTCAGTAGCCACCTGGGTTATCAGGTCAACTATCACAGTATCATAGCACTTGTGCTTTTCAAGTAACCCTTACTTTTAATTAATAATGGCGTTGGTGTACAAGAGTAGTGATGCTGACTTTACTGAAGTCTATTGCTATAAATGTTCTATAGTATTACCGTTGTCATTAACTTTTTAGAGTACATAATTTATAAATTAAAATTTATCATGTGTATGTATGTTTGAAAAAAACAGTAAACATAGGACTTGGTACAATTCAAGAGTTCAGATATTCAGTGAGGGTGTTGGAACACATATCCTGTGGATAAGGGTGGAATATTTTATACCTTGTTATGTACCTTATCTGAACCTGTGTCCTCATCTACAAGATCAAGATGGTAACGTTTTCTAGGTACTTACGAGGCATTAAGGAAAAAGAACATGACCAAAGCATCTGGCACTTGTAGACTTTGAATACTGTCCTGTTTTCATGTTTCAGTTTATCTGTACAAGTCATAAAACAAAGAACTGCTCAGAAACAATCATCAGCTGACAGTCAGATTGGCAAGAGCTCAGGGAGTCTAAGGCCAAAAGGATGTTAGGACTCTACCTAAGCTCCTCAAAACTGAGGACAGCACAGAAGTAATGCAGGACCCACACTAAAACACTAATAAGTAGAGGAGTCTCCCTGGTAAGCTCTGGGTTGGCCCAACAATAACTTGCATCCAACGGCGTTCAAATGTATCCAGGTGAGCCAGAGGAAGCATAGGCACTAGAAACATGCAACCATCTATCATGAAAACTAAATGCCTCCATCTAGGACAGACAATTTCAATCACACAACCCAAAGCAGCATTAAATATCCTTCCATCTAAGTAAGCAACTTACATCTTGAAAGAATCAACATTGTCCCATCTCCACCAATGCTAGCAACTGCCACTGAGGAAAATTAAACCTCTGAAGTGTTGAAGCCATGCTCATTTCTAGTTTTCAATTAACTGAAGCTGAATATAAGCCTTATTTAACCCAGGAGGGAGCAGTGGCAACGACAGTCACAGAAACAGAGGAGCAAACCCTATCACAGAATCAAGAGAGATGAGAGGAAGCAGTGGATTAGGATAGATGGAACAGATGGCAGACTGTACTTTGCTGGAGGAAAAACCTGTTTTGAACACCCAGAGTTCATCTGCATAAGCTCCTAGGTATATCAGGGACAGAGAAGTCATGGAACTCTGATTCAGTGGGCAGTTCTCTTCCTCCAAGTGAATTAACACTTTGCACGCATAAGTCCATGTATAATGAATTTAATTTGCCTGAATTGTCATCCCTGCTTGAAAAGACCTAGGGACACACATAGCATTGCCAATTACCTAACATAAGCTAATTTTAAACACATTACTACTACTCTTGATGGAACAACATGCTCTTTGCTTTTCTTCTATGATACTCCAGATGGGCTCCATTAGCCTTCCTGCACCTGTATCCCATTAGGGGGATGGAAAAACCAAGGCTCGGAGTCCCAGTTACTGCTTAACCCACATTCAGTGCTAAGCAGCACAGAGACCTTGACCAAGACACGTAAACGCTCTGACTGTTAAAAGACAGTAGAAACCCTGACTTTGCTAGATTGTCACCAGTAAATGCTGTCAAGTGCTTAGTAGATTGCTGGGCACGCTGTAACCAAAGAACCAGAGGGTTGTGTCTATTCCTTGTCTTAGCAAATATCCCTCACTGTTCCTACTAACTTGACTTTGAGTTTTAGCTGCTCTTATAAATCTGACATCAAATCCAGTATTATACTTTCATATGTAGTCTCTGGCCAGGCCAGAACCTGAGATTACTTTCCCATGTGTCTAGTGATTGAGTGTGACCCCCTTTTTCTGTGTTCCCTGAGTTCCCTGAGCTCTTGCCGATCTGACCGTCAGCTGAAGATTGTTTCTGAGCAGCAGCTCCTGTATTCTGCGAGGTCCTGAGGTTAGGATCCTACTGTATTATCATTTTATCTTCAGCTCTTAGCATAGTTTTTGGTCTAAAATGAAACCTCACAGGTTTGTGGAGTAAATGAGTGAATGAATGAACTTGTGCATCGTACATGTCTTTGGGGCACAGAAAGGTCCTACTGGAGCACTTTGTGTGCTGGCAAAGACTCAGAGAAATTTTGTGGAACAAAAACATTCCAGTCCTGTCTCCCCAGTTTTTGGTAACTCTCTCTAACTGCTATGAATTCTTACCACTTTCTCCTCTTCAGTGTTTTGTAACCAGGGCAGCACAGAAAGGCTCTGGACTATACAACCCTGCAACTGTGCTATATAATAGCTCTGTTCTTCCCTAAATTTTTCTCTTTCTAGTCTATACAAGGCGGGAAAAGGGCCCTTATCAAGTCATCACTAGCTTATCTCTCAAAAAAGAAAACTTTTCTTGGATCATTAAGTTGAACATTATGTGCTCAAATGAACATGAGTTCACTTGAGAGATTACATGGAAACCCACAATGACATCTTTCAATGGCAACAATGACCCACACCGCTGATCTTAACAAGCACCATGATGTGTCAGGCACCCTTATAAGCATTATACTCATCAACTCCTCTCAACAACCTTATTAGTTTTTGTAGGTAACAAAATTATCCCCACTTTACAGACAAGGAAACAGATGCATGAAGAAAGGTTGTGAAAGGTTGCTAGTAATTAGCGAAGCTAGGATTTAAATCAAGGCTATGCGAACCATCTCTGGGACTGTTAAGCACTGAGCTGCGCTAAAATTTACTATTATTCTTATGTCAGCCAAAGAATTTGGTGATGTTGATCCAATCCAAGGACCTCCTAGCTTTTCACTTATTGAATAAAACTCCTGAACATACAGTTTCATATACATATCACTGTCATTCCATCAATGGGATCCCAAAGAATTTCAAAGCAAGGTTGCACATTGGCTTGCCTATCCTATTATGGTCTAGTCAATATTTTTCTTTTTAGAAGAATCTACAATCTGGTTCCCACCCTCTTTTCTCTGCATATTTTGCAGAACGCATCTTTTTGCAGAGTGAAGAAACCTCACCAGTCACTTGTGCGGCTCAGTGCTGTGTGCACAGGGCTGCAGTTGGGCTGGGAATGAAAACAACTACACCATGGTAACAATCCGTCATTCTGTCCATCTGCTGCCCAAGAGGGATCTGAAAATAGTTTCAATTCACCTTTCAAATCCACTGCTCTATGAAGAGCTTGTAACACTTGGCAGCCCTGGATGCCTGCCTGAGAAACAGGACTGCTATTTGGACTACTGGTGTCCAGCTGTAAGCCTCCTCCGAGGGGAACAAGCCGTCCATTCATCGGGCTGTTGTGAAATGTTCCTTCCCCACCAGCCCTCCCAGCCAAGGAGGAGAATACCTGGAGGAATGGCATTCTGGAGTTTTGTTCTTCTGAATGTGGGGATCCATTATTTATTTTTTAAATTACCTGCTCTGTTTTTTTTTTTTTCCCTGTTTAACCCTCTTCTGCCTCAACTCCCCAACCCTATAACTTTCTTCATCTTTCTGTTTTTCTTTCTTTAGTCCTAAAATTGGAGGACTGAAGATGTCAGGGTTGACAGTCTAGAATTTTAAAACTGATTAGTAGGATAACTATTTATAATTTCTCATTCAACCACAACACTTTTGAGAGTGAAAAGACGTGCCACTAATAATCAAGGTTAAGAGTAATGGGGACGCATTGGAGCCTTCCTGGGTGATCAGAGACATGTGGTCACCCAGGTTAGCTCTGGATCCGCTGCATAGCACCAAAAGTGCATCCAAATGCTTAGCTTGTGGTGGGTGGAGGTGTTGGGTGGAGGCATAGCCCTGTGCTGGTGTTTGGTTTTGGTGCCTAATTTTGCTCT
>RJWT010038871.1:0-12783 GCA_004365215.1 Cuniculus paca | reverse complement strand
AAGTTTGGTACTCACAGTAAACAGAAAAAGCAAAAGGAATTTTAGGTACATATAAGAATAAAGATCTCAAAGTCATATGCAGAAAATGATTACCCCATACCATCATCACTAGAACCTGCAGAATAAGCACAGAAGTCAACCTTTCTGCTATTCAGAGTTAGGACAACTCAACAGAGTTGATACCACTGATTGAAGAACGAGAGCAGATAGCACCTGGGGCAAGGGTAGGTGTGGCATTCTAACCAGAAGGGCTGAGCAGGAGCAAAGGAAACTCATTCAGATTAGGCCAATTCCTTGAGAAAGACTCATCCCATCCCTACATCCCAGAACGCAAACTCATTCCCATGGACAGTCATCACAGAAAATTTCACGAAATACTGGAAATCACCAAATGTCCTTGCTAAATAAATGGAAGAATTGAATATTTTCCTCTTGCAAAATAGAGACAGACTTTATAAAAACATAATTCAATAAGAGCAAGTGCCTGACTTCCATGTCAGTAGCTGCCTTGATGTCTTTTTAGTAAATGATGCCCCCTGAAAGACCTCATCTCCTCCATCATCTCCAAGCGCAGCACCAAGGTAGCCCCGGTTCTAATGAACCTCTAACACCCCTGCCGAATCCTAAAAGGAGTGGTATCTACAGCCTGTGGGCCTCCAGCATCTTGGAGCAAAGAATCACAAAGATACATCAGGGCTCAGATGGGTGCTTGGGAGACTCCAATTCTTTGGTGGTATTTTTGATCATTTTTTACTGGTTATACAGATTCATGGTTCCATTCTGGCAGATTCGTACATGTACACAGCACACTTGACCCATGCAGCTCTCTGCAGCTCCGTTCTGTTCCCCTTGTTCCCTTTCACCTCACACATGTTAGCCTGGTCCCCGGGGTGGGGGGGGAATTTCATTTCTTTCTTAATCTTTTCCCTCCAACTTCATACCCTTCTCTGCTTTGATATTAAGGTAGCTATGTCCATTCTACTTCTCTGGTTGTTTCTTGTTTGTTATTTCACAGTGAGAAGTGGATTTATTGATCCAGTGAGTACCTAAAAAGGCAGACAAAAAAGCAAAAGTTTCACTAGTTTTCTATTTTCTTGTAATATAACTAGAGGTTGCTTTTTTTTTTTTTTTGTACCAAGGATCGAACTCACAACCTTGCACTTGCTAGGCAGGCACTTACGCCACTGAGCTAAATCCCCAGCCATAGAGATTGAACATAAGAACTGAATATTGAAAGATCATTTCATCTATTTGTTATTTTACTAGCATAACATTAAGTCTAAAATGCGCTCTATTATTTTAGTTTTCAAAAGCACAGACTATTTCACAGGGTCAAAATCACTCTATCTTATTTGAGAGACACAGACCCTCACACACACAGGTGTGTGCATACCACAAATGGGTACACACATACCACGCACCCCCCATGGTTTTCAATCTTTTTCGGGCTCTCTGGAAACTGTAACAAACTTCTCTACAAATCAACTTCCAGTGACTTATGCCTAACAAAAGGCTTCATGCTAATGTGAGCACACATCTACACAGTGCCGCTGACTCACTTTGGGGGCTTTCTGAATCATAAACAGCCACATTCTCTTTCAGGGTTTGTTGGTAAAATATACAATAGTAGCAAACACAACACACAAAGCCTAGAAAAATGAGAATATTTGGCTTGTGAAAAGAGTAAACAGATTTTTCAAATATATTATTTCTTGAAAAAATAATCTGGAATGTGAGAAATGACTGGAAAGAGGCACAGTTATTAGTGCATTTTCTTCTCCAAATCCTGAAAACCCGCCATATGTTCTCCATTATGAATATGCAGATGGCCTCAGTGCAGTTATTTTTCTCTAATTAAAACCATCAGGGTAAAATAATGCAGTAGTTCAGGAAGCTGATTCAGCTGGGTCTCTTTTCTTCCCTTCTCCAAAAACTGTGCCAAAGCTTCTATGTATTTACATAACCAGGGGATTCTTGCTGTTGAGTGACAAAGAGACATCAACAAGGCAGTGGGAAAGGAGCACTGCTCCAAGTTCTTTGGGCTGGATTCTGCACGAGAAGGGTGGGCTTCTCTCCATGTCTTGGTGACCCACCTTTGGCGTTCTGAAGTAGAAGCTTCTCTGGGACCAGGTCCCCACTGTGTCTGTCCTGGGCCCATGAGGGCCAAGTTAACCTGTCTGTGCATCCATCCCTGGGAGCCCTGAGCTGAGAGTGTCTAATGGGACCTGGCTGAATTGCTTGGTGTGGAGGCTGAGATTATCAGAGGATGTCCCACACACCCGAGTGGGGGCGGAGTAGAGTCTGCCTTGGATGATAAATCAGGAAAATGACTAGATTTGCTCTTCATCTGCAAGCAGCTCTAGCAAAGTAATTCTGTACTGGGCTCTTTCTCTTTCCCATACACAGCACTGATACCTCTGACCCTTTTGAAATCCTATGACTATTTGGTTATTCAACGTGTTGCCAGAGAGGCAATACCGGAGGCAGGGAAACTAGAATTATGAAGGTTGCTTTATGATTAGATGCACACAGTTACCCCATCATTCACCCAAAAACCTTTCTTCAGCACACACTCATGTTAGAAAGCACAGTTCTCAGCCTGCACAGCAACAGCAGCCAAACAAAAAGCAGCCACAGGAGGAGGCGTGCGGTGTGGTGGAGGCGCCCCTCTTACAAAGCGTCACCTCCGAACTTTGTTTTCTTCAACCTGCCAAACCTCAGAAATTGAACTCACCGCTGCTTCCACAAGAAAGTGGAGAGCACAGAGCAGCTCGGGAAATGGGGTCGAGATGAACAAATGCACGTCCGCAAATGGGAAGGGGCCTTTGTTAGCAGCCTTCTGTGTCAAATCCTTAATGAAATGGTAGCCTTTACTTTAGGTGAGTAAAATGAAAAAGAATGTTAAAACTGTACCAGATGTAAATGTAGCATAAACAAAACCCCAAATCTTATAAGAACAAAAAAGAAAAAGTCTGAATTTTTTTGCTAGGAATAGAGGAAGTAAATATTCTTGCATGAAGTATTCCTTCCCCTTTTCCAGTACATGTGCATCCGGAAGCTTTACAAGTCTGAACTGAAATTATATATTGCATAAACCCTCATAACATTCTTGTGCAAACTGGAGCTACTTAAATTTTTAAAAATCCCTCACATCCTTGGCAGGTTAGAAATCAAGTCCTGCAACAGTGAGCATTCTCCTAATATTCACGGCCCGTGCAGCTGCATCATCTCCCGGCCTCCTTTCGGACAGAAAAAGAGCAGAGGGAAAAGTCCCTGTGGGCTGCAGAGACTCACAGAAAGGACCACTCACTGGACCGCCTCAGGGAGAGCGGAGAGCACACTGCGGTCCGGCGTCCTCAGTGGAACATTCAGGATGGAACAGCCTCAAGTTCCTAAAAATAAGACGTACTTTACTCAGCCACAGGGGAGAGAAGCCCAAATGCCACAGCTACTTTGTAGCTTGCTGAGGTCTTGTCAAAAAGCCTACTCTCCCCTGGCCCGCTGCTCAGAGACACTCACTATGAATCAGGCCAAGGAGAGGTGTCTAACAGAGTTTCTTGTTCAACTGCAGGTCGTCAACGCCAGCGTGCTTTGCTATGGCTGCCTCACATATGGAGGAGCTGAGATAACACAGCAGAATATTCACCCTCACTGCTTCTAGAGGCAAAACCAAATTCTCCCAAGTACTTCTGGGTCATTTCTAGAGCCACTCATGTTAAGTTAATCCTTGAGACAATTGTTTGCCTTAGAGTCAAATGAATTGATCACAAGAGGCCTTTCCTCAGGGCTTTACCAGCCCAAATGGGCCCAAACTGCCTAAGACACAGCACCAGCAGGTTGGCCCCTCACCTTCCAATAGCTTCTTGGGTCACGTACATAAAAGATTGCATTTTAAACAGATTTAAAATAATTATATCTTTTAAAGAAGAAGATAGTATTAGAGACTTCCAAGAACTAATCATTTAGTCGGTGCAACCTTGAAGAATATCACACATCCGATAAAATCTAGAAAAAACTCAGGTCGGTAGCAATTTCCCTGTGTCTGGCCATGCAGTGCTGTGTAATCAGCTGTCTCGATATCTGAGTGACTTCTTTGGGATCTGCGTAAGTGTTTGGCACTAGGCCTCACTTTTCCACACAGCTGCTTGCTAGGCTGCTCTGACATGCCCTGACCTTCATGGCTCAAAAATGCACACTTCTATATGTGAGTCCCATTTCCTCTTACCCTCTTCTTGCCTGTAGGGGTTCCTAGGAGTTAAGGATCCACCATGTTTTTTCTGAAGGTAAACACACGGTTTGAAACTTGCATTTATGAGTCACGTGGAGAGTGTAACTGGAATGGCTACCGAGCTACTGACTAAAGGAGGAGGTTGTCCCTTCACAAAGGCAGATGACAGTTTCTCTTCTGGAGATTTCCAAATCTACCAATCTGTTTAAAGCCCGAAGTGGAAAAATCCACGTGTGCACTCAAGCATGATGAGTACAGTTTGGAGCCTTCTCTGCTAAACATATGCCCTAGAACTGTGCAGAGGGTAAAGAAAAACTCCGCAGAATTTCAGAGCTCAGGAAAGGTGGTAGTATTACGGAGAAGGGAGGAAGGATGAGTTCCCTGAGCCAGCTCTGGGCCTGCACGAAGCCTGAGTTTCTAAAGAGCTGTAAACGATGTCGACCTGCTGGGCTGCGCATCCGCTGCGCCAGCTCCGCTGCTCGCCACTGACAGTGGACACCTGCACTTCTTGACATCAGAAAGCCGGGTCACTGCAGCAGCACATGCAGGCTGTCTATGGTGAAACCTGAGCTGCACTGCCTGAAAACGCTCAGGGTGTGACCGCATTCCCTCTCTCTCCTGTGGGCAGGATCACTAACCCTTTCGTGCTCTGCTACAAGGAGTCTGAATGCCATTAAACTCCTCCCCTACAGAAATGCTTCTCCAAGGAGCCTTTGCCTCTGCCTTCTGTTCATTCACACAACTGAAGCCCAGCGAGATCCCGAGAGATGGAAGCGGGGAGAATATCCATTCGTGCTTGCAGGATGCCTACCCCGTCCGCCTTCTGCTCTACACACTTCACAGGGTGCTTTGCCTTGAGGCACCCTAGAGTACGATTATCGCCCCATTTCATGCTCAGGAAGGCAGAACAGAGGGCTGAAGTAACGTCCCCTGATTCACACAATGGAGCAGTCACTGGGATTCAAATCCAGGCTTGCTTTCATCATAATGTCAGGTGATCTCTTGCTAAAAATAAGACTATTGCAACAGGTTACTTCAGAAGATCAAAAACATGGGTGACTGTCCTTCATTCGAGTCTGTGACCAAGGAGGAAGGAAGATGAAGCGCCTATAGCCCTGCTTCCAGCCATTTCCTATGACAGCAAGAGGTAACTTAAGAGAGTTACATACATAAGTAAGCTTTAACACCTGCCCAGTTTTAAGAAAACTAAGTTAGAAAAACTGGACCTTTGAAAAATGGATTTTTAAAAGGAGAAAACATTTTAATCATGAAATTTTACATCCACCGAGATAAAGCCTTCGAAATTGAATTTTAAAGCTGAGAATAATTTCATAGAGAACTGCAGAATCAGACTGAAATACTGTGAAGTCCCACATATCAAAATTTCAGGTGACTTTAGATTTTGGTTTCTGCCACCCAGCTCACCCCTTTCTTGTCACATGTATTCAAAACTTGGCTGTGCGACTGACTGTTCCTGTACGTTTTGCGTCACTGGATTCAGCTGAAAGTGCGGGGGACAGGGCTCCAGCTTTCTGCCCGACGCTGTGAGGATAGCGTGCTGCTAGCTCTCTTGGAGGAGCTCACACCTGAGGAGGAAACAGGACTCCGCACGAAACCAGGGCCTGGTCACTGCTGGTCTGCAGGACAGATAAGGAGTGGGAGGACATGTGGAACGCGTGGGGAGGAACTGGCAGCTGTGACGTGAGGCCTGGGGAGGAGGAGACACGTGAGCAGCAACCAGGACACATGGGGTCAGCTTGAGGGGTCAGCACATTGGGTGGACAGACTGGTGTTGCTGACAGCGGCCGGGAGATAACCAGGTGGACCTCCAGGTCCATAGCTGAGGATTTTCCTAAAGCCCAGAAGAAAAGGCTAAGGCATGAAACGTGTGATTCTCTCTAATGACCCCACCTCCTCGGTGCAAGTGAGAAAGATCTAAAGGAATGCATTGGAAACAGCAGTGACCAGGCAGCCGTCCCTCACTGACCCCACATCATCTTAGTGCCAGGAATGGATCCCTCATGGGTGAGGCAATGGCTCAAGAGTTGGAGAAACGTGTTCTCATGTGGTTAAACTGTTTATGACTTGACCTTGCCCATCTGGTCCCCAGTCCCCTCACAGCTGCATGGGCAGCTGGGTGTGCAGGCTGACGCTTCTGAGTCACACGAGTCTCCGGAAGCCCCCGGGGAGGAGAAGAAAAGCAGCCCCATTGTTGTATGCACTTGGGTTTCTGCACAAACTCTTAAGTGGGGAAATATTCCCAGCTGTAAAGGCCATTTGAGAGACACCAGACTGTCTCACCTATGGCATTTGCATTCTACGTCGCTCCATGCTTTCTCTGTCCCATAGATCTGCAGGGTGCATCTCTCGCTAACATGGAACACACACACATACATGTCCACATGTTTTGGTGAATCCACTCGGCAAGGCCTGACACATGTTCCAGTGTTTCTTTCTCTAACAGACCCTACGCCTATTTTCTCACATTTGCTTACAGACAGGCAAACAAATGCAGAACATGGCGTAAAACAACAGAAACCAGGGAGAAGTGTCCATGGAAACTGACCCAATCATTATCCCAGCTGCTTCCCATATCCCGGAAGCTGCAGGAGAGCGTCCAGGCCACTGAGCACCGTGTTGGCCAAGTCATCTGTCTTGCTCCGTTCCTCCTCAGTGTGTCAGGAGTGAGGCTCAGAGCAAGCTGCCGTGTCAGCTCACAACGACGCGTGAACACTAACAGACAAGGGTGAATGATGCTTCTCCACTTCCTGAGCACTGGGCAAGGCCTAAAGGAAACGTCAACACTCAGCCTGGCATCAAGTCCCTCATTCCAGGGACAGGTTGGCTCTGCTCAGGGAAGAGAGGTGCAGAGCTGTCCTGTGCAAAACTTGAAATGCCTAGGTAAATTCTGGGGTTCTTCAGGTGTGGCCCATCCTCCCCACAACACTGCTTCCCTAGCATCCAGGGCCCTGGTGCCTCTGCAGGGTGCAGCCCATCCCTCTGCAGAAGTTCCTCCCACTCTGTGTGCCTTCCGTCTCCTCTTGGGGGCAAAGTCCCCCTCAGCCACGCCTCTCCCTTTGACCCGGTCCCTGCTTGCTTTCAAGCAGTGAGTATGACCAGCTTGCCTGTGTCAAGGTACTGAGGTGTTTGTAAAATCTGTCTGGTACCCAGGAAGCGCTTAAATCGGCTGCTTCAGGCTTTCATGAGAGGTTCTGCCCAGTTCTGCCCACCCAGGTGGGACCAGAGCACACTGGAGAGCCAGAGGGGCTCTCATAAAACCTGGACGTCCTCTTTATCTTGGACTCAGTGAAGAAGGAAAGCAAATAGGTGCAACTAAGGAAAGGAATCTAAACCACAACTGGTTGCACGTCTTCTCACCTAGGCGACTCGGGTGTCAGCGCACGCGGCAGACTGAGGGATGCACAGGGCGGGTTTGCGTGCATTTCTGCTTCCTCATCATGAAGAGTTTGGCTGAAGGAATGGTCTCTGCCCTACTCCAACTGTTTCCCTTGGATTCTCTCATCTGGCTGATCTTTGCCCTGTTGCCACTCTGTTTGGGGACAGAGCTCCTTCTGACACCCACACTTCTGCCTGTTCTCTGTGCCGGCTCAGTGGTGTGATGCTGACAGCTCTATCCTACACAGGGTCACCTCAGAGCTCAGCTTCCCTCCACAGTCGTGCTGTGGGATGCTGTGAGTGTGCCCCTCACACACCCGTGTCCGCAGCCTCCGCTGTGTGTGCCCCTCGCACTGCACACAGAGGAAGCCACAGCTGCTCACCACCCATGAAACGCTGGCCAGTTTTCCGCCCTTCTCCCCTCTGCTCCAGGCGTAAAGGATGAGTTAACATAGTGATGGCAAACACAAGGCGCAGATGGCACCCCAACTGCAGCCTCAAGCCCACTCGTTCATCACAAAGCGCCAACGCTGCGATTCGATGCTGACATTTCAGTTTAGAAAAGGCAACTGTCATCGATGCTCAGCTACTGAGGTGCCTGGGCTCGCGTGCTGATGGGGAGGGCTCCGCGTGGGGCCGTAGGTTCTGCTCTGACCTGTCCCCTCCCCAGAGCACTGTCAGTAAGCAGCACCTCCACTTCTATAGGAACCCGACCTGATTACAGGACCCAGGGAGACCTCTGTTGCCTTTTCATTGTCTGATTCATAACCATGACCTTTTAAATTTTATTTTATTTTATTTTATTCATAGTGACAGTAGCCCATTAGCCACTGCTAGAGCAACAGCTCTGGGAACACAGAATCTCGCCTACCTTATGCATCGTCCTATCACCCAGCACATAGCAGAACCAGGCCCAGAGCAGATGCTAGTAAATATCTGATGATATTGAGAGGAATGCTGCATCACCTCTACAGAGTCACTAACCTCTACTACCTCCATCCACTTCCTCGTCTATAATTTGAGGACAACAATGGTACATAGCTCACGGGGTTGTTGTGGAAGCTAGTTAAAATAACAGATGTGAAGCACTCACAAACACAATAATCAAGTGTTTATTAGTATTGTTAAAAAATAAATGAGCAGGGCACCATGTCATCCCAAATCAGCAGAAGCAAGAGGACCATGAGTTCAAGACCAACCCAGGCAACTTAATGAGAATCTGTCTCAGAATAAAATGAGAAGGACTGGGGCTGTAGCTTTGTGGTAGAGCACTTACCTGGTGCTGTGCGGTCCTGGGTTCGGTCTCCAGGACTGAAAAAAAAAAAAAGAGCCATATCACAGAAGCAGCAGCATCAGGTAATCACTATCAGAAGACAAAACTTCTCGGGCACCTTCTGAAGATGATGCTTTAGCCAACAACAAATCCTAAGGAAGGGCGAGTCTCAATTCATAGCAAAGGGCAGGCCGAGTCCACGAAATGAGGAAGCTGTGTAATTAGGACCTCACCTGAAGCAGAATGCTGAAACCAACTCTACGAGGCACGGCAGTGCAGTCAGGCCACCATGGTCACTGAGTCCCTTGGCCTCTGTCCTTTCACCGAAGTGGGAAATGGAAGCAGAATGTGGGTGAAGTTACAATCTGGACCTGAGACTGTCTGAGTTGGAGTTAGATGAGAATTAGACATTGCGAGTACAGACACGTTTGCCTACATGACACCCAGAGGAAGTAGGTGGGAGTCAGCCCTACATCATTGCATGTGAATGCTGAGTCCCTCCTATGGGAGGGAGCCTTGGACACTGGGGACAGCTGGGCTCACTGAGAGTCCACAGAACCTGGGGCATGGAGGGAAAGCAGGGGGAGCCCCAGGGCTGGGCCCACGTGTAGGCCCCTCCATGCAGCAGCGGGCTGCCTGTCCAAGGGCTGCCCGAACTCCTCCACACACCTGCCCAGAGCCTGTGCAGTGGTCAGGAGCCCCGCAAGCTCACCTGGAGTGCTGGCTCGGAGGAAGTACAGCTAAGCTGGCTGAACACATCCAAGCCTCAAAGAAACTCAACCCGAGTGCATCATAATCTGACCCCAGGCCCTCTCTGCTTCTTGGACGCTCTCTCCATGGAGTCACCAGCTCTTCCTGGAAACCCCAGCACTCTGCTATCACCAGCTGCCTGCAGGAACTGTATGTCTTGTTCAAGGGCCACTCTCAATCCCCCGCCCACAGCTGCCTTCCAGCCGCCTGTCCATGTGGATCTCCTGACCAGCCATGCGCTCCTGTGCCACATTTTTATAAAGTCACAGGACCCATCATGTTTCAGCCTGGTTTGGTTAGATTTGGTTTTTATCCTGCTTTGTCTTTAATGTATGTTTTATAGCAGATGATCTAGCCCCAATTCCAGACTCGTACTCTGATTCAAAGCCCTAAAAAAGGAACAAATGCAGTGTTTAGGAAAAAGGAAGAAAGTGGTTAGGACTCAGGTCTGTCTCTGGAGAGCAAGTTAAGAAATCTAGGGAAGAACTTCCAACCAACTCTGACAATACGACCTGCCTGAAACTCTTTCTGCAGAGCATTGCCTGACTGGAGACCAGCTCAGCTTAATCATCACGGTTCCTGAAACAGCAAACATCACTTTGTGAGGCAGCAATCGTCCATGGAAGAAATGAAGTTTTCAGAAACAAGCAGGATGCTGAGAAGAGAAGCCAGGGAGACACTTGCTCTCTATTTCCTGAAGATCTTAGAAGCAGTCTCTTCCCACTCGCAGAGTTTCAGAATCTCTACTCAAAAGTTAGATAATGGAATTTTTTTCCAGGGGGCTGGGGTGGGGGTGCAGACAGATAAGGTTTATGAGAAAGGCCTGGAACAGTCGGAGCTCCAGTTTAGGTCTCTGGTTCCTTCTTGCCACATCCAGCTGGCTTCTCATTCATTCTCTTGTCACCTGCCACGTTTATCACACAACTGCTATGTGCTGAGTGCTGTGGGCACAGTGATAAATAGGAAAGAATCCATCTTGATGGTTGGCATGGTGAGTAGTTAGCTAGTAACACGGTTAAGTAACATCTGTTGTGACATGCTGTGAAAGAACCTCGGGAACCAAGGCAAACGGGGAGTCACTCCAGTCTTCCAGGGGGTGAGGGGTGGAGGGACCCACATGGGAGGAAGATGATGTGGAATACGGCGCCTCCTGGGCAGTGTTCGCCCAGCTGAAAGCCTGCATAAGAACAACAGGGCCCAGTGAGCACACATATTCAAAGCTGGATCAGAGAGCCGAAGCTCAGGTTCCAAATTACAACTGCAGGAAGGGACAAGGCTGCCCGGAGCAGCCCAAAACTGCAACAGGGCACTTTGCAAATGCGATGCCATTTCTGAAATGGCCATCAGCAAGACGACTCCCTCAAACTGCCTCCTGCCTCCCTCAGTCCATGCACCTTACGTAAGGGTCAGATTATAGCAGAGGAAAAGGCATGAGAAAGTTCTCTGCTCAGGAAGAGGTCAAGGATATTCTTTCCAAAGACTTCGAGTCTCCAAGTGAGAAAAACTCTTGGACGAATTCCAGGGAGAAAGGGATTGAAGGAGGCCGGAGCATCTCGAATCTGGAAGATTGAGGAAGTGCAGCCCCGGTGGTGTTGTTGCCATGGAAAATGTCCCCGGCTGGGGACAGGGGGAGCAGCTGGTCATAGATGACACAGAGAGGGTACTAGGCTGAGTATAGTGGGACTCCTTGTCTGGCTGAGAGGTTCCATCAGGCGTTTAGGATCCATCAGGACTGCGAGGGCCCTGGACTAACACAGCATCAAACATCACCACCTTCACGGATAGAATCTAGTTGTTGACCAGAAATGGAAAGTCCCATGTTTGTGAACTGAGATTCACGCTCGCAATGCAAATTTTACTACTGGTTTTTAGAGACCAAATTTGCCTTCCCATTACTGTTTGCTTTTCCTGGACTCTTTATTCCAGACATAAATTTCTGCATTTGTGCTAAGTCCCAATAACACTGTGAAGACCTTTGTTCACAGTGCAGCCAAGTCGTTACAAATTTTGCTGTTATCATTGT
Organism: Cuniculus paca; assembly: GCA_004365215.1. Taxonomy (NCBI): domain Eukaryota; kingdom Metazoa; phylum Chordata; class Mammalia; order Rodentia; family Cuniculidae; genus Cuniculus; species Cuniculus paca. Next base: position 1,113 of record RJWT010038871.1, on the reverse strand, counting down.
GAGCCTTTGTGTCCTGCTGTGCGGTGGCCTCCATTTGACTGGCCACGAAGAAGATTAAAAGGACAGCAATCAGACTCCTCCTCAGCAGCAGGAATTGAGCTCTGCCTAGCGACTGGAAACCTGGGCTGGCCAAGCCCTTAGCAGCCGGTTCTGCCTGGAGTCTCTCTTTGAAGCGTGTCCAAAAGAAACTTCAAATCACAAGTGCGAGCTGCCCCAACCTCCCCACAGCCCAGCTGTGATGGGCACTCTTGTTTGAAGGTGTCTCACTCTTGTTTGAAGGTGATTTTCAGCTTTTAAATAAGAGAGATTGCTCATGCTTCAAAGCTAGTTGCTCCTTGGCAAAGAGTAATACAAATTTCCAGGGAAAGGGAAAAAAGAGGAAAATTCTGACTCTTCCAATTCCCTCTGGAGTTGCCTGTCTAGGTCACTTTCACCAATTAGCTCTCAAAGTTCCTCGTTGACAGCAATTTAGAGATGAAAACCCAAACCAAATGAGCCTGGCTGTGGGACAAAGGCTTCCATGGAAAGGCAGGGACAAGTTAGAAGTCACCTCAGAAAATATACTGAGTATTTCACCTAGCGAACTTCAAGGAGCTTTCACTCCAGGAAATAAGTCACTGAGTCACTCCAGCTGTTCCCATCGTGCTCTGCCCTTTTCTTTTCTCTTTCTGTTGTTTGTTTGTTTCATGGCCTGACGCTAGACTCTGGTTCAGCTTTCCACACTGAGCCCCTTGACCTAAAGAATGAGAGTGGGGTTCAGAGCTAAGACTCACTGCCGACCCCCAATATCTGTGTGAGGCCCTGGGTTCCATTCCAAGCCCTGAAAAAACAAAGATGGGAAATGTCACAGGCAGAACTTAGAAAATTCTAGTAAATAAATAATAAACTTCGTTTGTGGAAAGTGCTTTCAGACTATGTTCTAGGCAAGGTTATGGGTTGCTTGGAAAAGCTGTTTAGTAGACAGAATGTTACACTTCACAGGACCTAATGCAGATGGCTTGTGGGCTCTTTTGGTTGAAATAGTAGACTGGGAAATCATCAAAATTCTGTAGGCTCAATGCATTTGGACCCCAAAAATCATTTGGAGGTCATTCATCAGCAACTCTGGATACG
>RJWT010038870.1:0-12820 GCA_004365215.1 Cuniculus paca | reverse complement strand
CCTCTGTGGCCTGCGTGCTGGCGTGTGAGCCCCGGGGCTAGCAGGCGTCTGGCCTCAGGGAAGGAAGGACTGCTTCCCTGGCGGCCGGGGCTGCGGAGCCGCTGCTGCAGGGACCACAGGCTGCCGGCATGCGTGTCCCCAGAGTCGGGCCGGGCGCTGACGGGTGGCGCTGTACCCCCAGCTCACTCACCCCTGCCACTCGGCCCCTGGGTTCTCGGCTCTGCTCCTCTCGGGACCTGGAGGGCAGTGAGGCCACGCAGGTCGCCTTCTCCCGTCCGCAGGATGTGCCTGCGCCCACCTCGCCGGTCCCAGCGTAAGGTCAGTGCGGTCCCTGCCCAGCCCCGTTTCTCCAGGGTCCCCTCCCCACCCCGCGGCTGCCCCAGGCTGTGCCATTTCCCGGTGGCTTCCGCGCCCGGGTGGGTGGCTCTGCAGGCAGGAGGTGAGCGGGGACATCGAACCTGGCACCCTCCGGCCTTTCTCTCTGGTTCACTGGGGCGAAGCAGTGTCCCTTTGTCACGGTGACCCAGAGCCATCGGGATCCAGCACACACGTCGCGCGAGGCTGCTCTGCGGTGGCAGTGGCTTTGTGTAGCAGCCGTGCGCTGTAACGCGCGTCTCCCAGGCGAGGGAGAGCCGCCTCGCTCCGGGTAAACTCCAGCGCACCGTGCTGCGCGCTCGTTTATTTCGGCTGTGCGTGATTGTGGCTCAGACTACCACCCTGAGGAGAGGGCCTGAGAGGCCATTTGGGCTGCAGGCGTGGGGGCTGCACCTGGGATCCCAGGACAGCTGTGGCCTTAGAAATATTTTAAAAGGTTTTGCGGGTCCTTTGTTAAACTTGCAGTGCATATAAAACCCTACCTGGCCGTTCTGTTTGACTAATTGGGTTTTAATTCTTTGGTGTGTGTGCCGGGAATCGAACTCAGGGTCTTGCGCTCAGCAGGACCAGCGTGGACTACACCAGTGAGCTCCGCCCCAGCCGGTTAACTGGGGGTGGAAGTGATTTTCATACCTGGCTTCACCCTCGTGGCCACGGAGTTGCAAAGTCCAAAGTAAATGAGCGGGTGGGGTGGGAGTGACGGAGTCCGCTCAGAGCCCTGGGAGGAGACGCAGGGTATCCCGGCGAGTAAGTTTTATGCGATGCATAAGTAAATACGATGTGTAAATATTTGGTTATTTCTCTGACGGCCCTAAAAAGTTTATATGTACAAGTTGGTATCTTTTTTTTCCCCTTGGGAAAACGCGGAACTGCCTGATACTTGGAGTTTGGGTGAATTTCGGCATCTGTGGGGGCTCAGTTTAGGACCCCACTTATCTTTGAACACATAGGGAGAAGTCCACCTAATCACTTTTATTCTTTTCTTTTTCTTGAGACAAGGTCTCGCTGTGTAGTCCATGCTGGCCTCAACCTTGCAGCCATCCTCCTGCCTCAGCCTCCTGAGTACTGGGATTACAGGCATGTGCCACTACACCTGGCAGTTTTTATTCTTAAAGGTAATTTTTTATTTACATGTAAATTTTCCAAAATTAACCCAGTCAAAAGCCCCTGACAGTTAATATTTGAAGAATACGTTCTGGGAACCTGTGTGGCCCCAGCACCCCCGTGCATTGTGAGCACGGCACTGGTGAATGGGGTTTGTTGATGCCTGCGAAGTCCTCTCTGTCCCAGGTGCTGTGGACCTGGAGTGGCAGGGCCTGGGCCGCAGGGTGTGGAGTCCGGGCCCCTCCCTGAGGTCAGCCGGAAGCCCCTGCGCCCTGACTTCCTGCCCGGAGCGCTCCGGCTGCACATCTCCGCGGAGAAGGAAGTCGTTACTCCCCACCCTGTCCTCCACAGCCTGTTTGTGACCCGTCCCTGAGCGCAGATGGGACTTCAAAGCCAGGGGGCAGGAGCCGGGCCAGCTCTTTTCCTGGTAGCCTAGAGTTTTGTTCATTTATTTATTAATTTTGTTTTTTTGAGACAAGGTCTCTGCTGCGTAGCCCAGGCTGGCCTTGAACTCTTACGATCCCCCTGCCTCAGCCTCCCTAGTGCCGGGATGACAGGTGAGCGTCCCGGCTCACGGCTCTGCATTTCCTACCTTGGCCGTGGTCTCTGTGGCTCTTACCCTCACCCACTGGGGAGCTGAGGTCTAGGAGATCTGAAACCCTTCGTTCCTCTGCCTTGGACAATGTCCCTTTCTCCGTGGCTCCAGGGCCACCTCGGAGACGCGTGGTCCGCTGGCACCTTGAGTTAGAAGTGCTCAGCAGGAACCCAGTGCAGCACATCCTGCCCATCCTCACAGTCCTCTTCCTCCTGACAGGCAACTCGGTGTCAGCTGTGTCCCCAGGGCCACCTGGCCCCTGCACAGTCTCCTGGTCCAGCCGTGTCTGGACTCACGGTAGCCCTAATCCTTTAATGACGAGCTGTCCGCATCCAGGATGGCGTCTGCTTCTGCAAACAGGGAGGAGCCCAGGCCAGCCTGAACTTGCTTGTGGTGAAGCCGCCAGTTAGTGGCAAAGTGACTTCACCACCCGGGCCTCAGTGTCTGCATCTGTAAAATGGGTTTAAGAGGATCTGTCCCCTCAGGACTTCAGAGGGGTTTGTGGAGATTAATGAGTGAGGTCCATTAAATGCCCAGAAGAAAGGCAGCTAACTAAGGCGCTATTGTAATTGACTCTGAGCTCTCCCTGCCAGGCCTCAGCTTGTTGTAAGACAGTAACCATGGCAACTGGTTTGGCAGAAAAGCCCGCGTTTCAGAAGCATAGCCGTGAATCCTGCCAGGGCAGGGAAAGTCTCCTTTGCAGGTTTCTGTCGTAGCTGGGAGCTGCACAGCCGCTTAGCAGGTGTCTTGCAGTGATGGCTCCAGAATGCGCTCAAGTAGTCAGCTCATGTCACCCACATTCACTAGACTCAGGCTGCTCGACACTGCACACAGCCTCAGGAGGCTGAGGCGGGAGGATCGCTATGCGTTTGAGGCCAGCCTGGGTGCCATGGTGAGACCCTGTCTCAAAAAAAGACTCGGGAGGAGATCCTGATAAAAAACTGAAATTTCATATTGGAAGCCGAGGTTGAAGCGAGGAGAGGGTGACTGGACATTGTGAGTCGGGCCGGGAACGGGCAGGGCCTGCAGTACACCCCAACACTGAGGACCTTCTGCGCATGAGCAGAAGTTTTCTTCAGACAGGCCCCAGTGAGAAGGGAGCCCACAGGGGCACTGGGGGATACGGGAGGGGTGGGAGGGTTACGCCGTGGGAGGCCGAGACAGCGAGGTGCCGAGCTGAAATCCAGCTCCATGCGGCCAGCACCAGCCCATGAGAGCACTGTGCTTCGGGAACCAAGCCCCGAGTGCCGGGGGACAGCTGGACGTGCCGCCTGGGTTTGCAAATACAGTATCGGAAGGCACGGAAATGTCACGGGCTCTGAGGGCACAGGCGGTGCAGCCCCTCGCCCTGAGCAGCATCCCCAGCCCTTTTGATGTATTTCGAGATGGGGTTCTCGTGAAGACGCTCAGACTGAGCTTGAGCTTGCAGTCCTCCCGCCTCAGCCTCCCACAGTGCTGGGATGACAGGCGCACACCTGTGCGCCGGGCTCAGTTCTGGCGTTTTAACTGCCGCGGTCCATCCGGCCAGCAGCCCAGCCTCACGCTGCCTGCATCCCCTTCCCCAGCGCCGGGGAAGGGCAGCTGTGAAGGTCTCCGGGCTCGGAAACGTGTGGGGCAGGAAATGGAGTTGAGTCGTCCCCACCGGCAGCCCGGGATGGGAGGCTGAGAAAGCCTCATTTCCTGCCAGGCCACACATCCTGCGGTGGTGACTCAAGTGTCTCTCCTGGCTCTTACCCGGCTTGCGCACCTGAAGCAGGGCCTGGACAAGCCATGGCCACAGGGACCCTGGGGGACCAGGCAGCGTGTTCAGGCCTCCCGCTCCTGCCAGACGCCAGCCTGACCTGCACCCAGGCGCTGGTCCTTGCCTTGGGCTTCACCCTGTAGCCAGGCAGGCACCAATCTGCACGTACTGGTGCCCCCACAGTGGCACACATCTCTACTACCGGCACGCTAGGAGGCTGAGGCAGGAGGATCTCAAGTTCAGGCCCAGCCTGGGCAACTGAGTGACTTGGTGAGACCTTGTCTCAAAATAAAACAAAATAAAAGGACTGGGATCCCCGAGCCTGCAGGAGGAGCCCCGTGGCCTCTCTTTCCGGGCCTGGAGGGGGGCCCAGTGCGAGGGGATTATTGCTTCCTACACGTGCGACTGGGCTTCCTTCCTGTGGCCGCCACCCCTGGAAAATCAGGCGCGTGTATCCTGGGCAGCTGGGCTGCGACTCCTTCCTGCTCATCGTGTGGGGGAGAATCCAGGATAAACATGGGAAGGGGCAGCGCCCAGGGCGGGGCTCCTCCCTCAGGGACAACACGGCCACACTGCCGTCGCAGCAGTGAGACCCGTGGGGTTTCGCAGGACAAAGGGCAGTGTCGGGGGGAACCCCACAGCCTGTAATGATGTCACCTAGGTGTGCCCAAGGGTCTGGGGATGCAGCCCTGTGGCTGGGGAGACAGCTAGGCTGCACCTGGGCCAAGCCTCCTCCGTGTGGCTGGAACTTTACGTGATGGCCCAATTCCAGCAGCCATCTTGGGCCAGGAGGACAAGGGCTGCAGCCCAAGGAAGAGGCGCTGAAGGCAGGGGTTTGGAAGCTGCGTTGGAGCTTCTTCGGAGGGGACGCCCCCGTTGGTTTCTTGCCTTGTGTGTGCCAGACCTACTCATGGGTGTATCTAAGGGAGGTGCCACATTTTCCATCTCTGTACTTTCCATCTTGGAGTGCGCAGGAAGCATTTCAATCTGATCGAATCTAAACTTTTGCAATCTTCTTATTAGCCAGGGAGTCACAAAACCCAGAGAATGACTTCCTGCCGTCTCCAGCAATCCTTCCCTGTTTATTTCCTTTCAGTACTAGGGATTGAACCCAGGGCCTTCACCCTGAGCTCCATCCCCAACCCTTTTTACTTTTGATTTTGTGACAGGCTCTTGCTAAGTTGCCCAGGCTGGACTTGACCTGAGGACCCTCCTGCCTCAGCCTCCCAGAGTGCTGAGATTACAGGCTTGCACCACCAGGCCTGACTCAACCGATCCCTGTGTAGGTCCCAGACAGGCACTTTTGGGGTGACCCGGAGCTGGCCCGGGCCCCGTCTCTGCTGATGCCAGGCCTGGCTGGCATTGCTCCTTAGTTGTGACCCCTGGGCTGTGTGACCCTGTGGTGGCTGTGCGTCAGTGCTGTGGCTGAGGGCTGTGTGTTGAGTGGGGGATGAGAGTGGACAGGAAGGGTCTGCAGGAAGGAAGGGCTGGGGTCAGCGGGCAGGTGGCCGGAGGGTGCGGGGCTTTCTGGGGCAGCCATGATGGGGCAGCTGCAGCTGGGGAGGAGCTCAGGGCCCCAGAGACCGGCTGTGCCAAAGGAATCCTAGGAATAAGAACAAAATGGGACAGGGCTCCAGGAGCCACAGGCTGCCGTCTCGTGTTGTTGTTGTTTGTTTTTGTTTTTCTCCTGGGAATTGAAACCAGGGCCCTCACACTGAGCTACATCACCAGCCTTTACAAAGAATTTTTTTGCCAGGGATTTGACTCAGTGGCCTAAGCCCCTGGCTGGCAAGCACGAGGTCATGAGTTCCATTTCTGGTGCCACCAAAAAAAAAAAATGTTTTTTTTTTAAATTTTGAGACAGGCTCTTGATAAATCACTAAGTTGCCCAGGCTGGGCTCAAACTTGTGATCCTTTTGCCTCAGCCTCCTGCATGCTGGGGCGATAGGTGTGCACCACCACGCCCAGCTCCAACACAGGCATAGCTGACGCGTGAGTAGCGGCTGACGCGTGAGTAGCGGCTGACGCGTGAGTGGGCATGCATGCCCTTCCAAGCGCCACACAGTTTTGCAACCCCTCCTGCAGGGTCTCTGATGGCCTCTCAGCCACCCTGCAGGGCCCACAGGAACTGTCCATTGCTGAGGCAACAAACTGAGGCTTGTGACGGCTTCACCGCCACCGTGTGCCCAGCTGGACTTTGAGTCAGCGCTTGAGGCCCTCCCGTCTGGACTGCGCCCACTCCAGGCTGATGTGGCCAGGTCAGTGGGCTGCTGGGCACGGTGTGTGGCCCCTGAGTTGAGCAGGGTGTCCTGGAGTTACTTAGGACAATTTTCTCTTTTGTACCAGGGACTGAGCTCGGGACCTCGCACTTGCCAGGCAGACGCTGTGCCATTGAGCTATATCCCCGGCCCCCGATTTGTATTCTCCACCACACATTTTGCATTTACTTATCAGCCTCCTCAGCTGGGGGACAAGAGACGCACAATGTAGAGCTGTGGTCAGGAGCTGCAGGGGGTAGCGCTGCGCTCGGTGCGTGGCGGGACCCAGGAGAGACACCGCCCCCTCCTGCGGCAGACGCCCTGGGAGCAGGTTTCCTGCCGGAAGCTCAGGTGGGGCTGAGCTCTGAGGCAGGAATGGGGTTTGAGAAGGTCAAGAGTGAAGGAAGAACATTCTGGGAGGAGACACAGAGTCCGCTGAGGCTCAGAGGCATATGTGAGGAGCAGCAGGTCAGCCTGGCCAGAGCAGTGGAGGTGATGATGGGGACCTCGGGTGAGCGGGGTTAGACTGGGAAGGACACACAGAGCCTGGTGTGTGGGGGAAGATTTTTGTTTTGTTTTCAAAATTTGACTAATAATGTCCCGTAGTCCCTTTGGCAGGCTGTTGGTTTCACAAACTAACAAGGGATTTTAAAGAATATTTTTGAAAAATGTGCTTAAAATCTGCCAATTCGCCTCATTGGCATGATTTTTAGGTGTGGTGTGATCAAATTATATGATGAATGTTTAAATTCTAAAAATGCATTATAGTAAAAGAAACATTGCCATGAATCCCCCTCAAAATCCTCCCCTGGCTTTGCACACACTCGTCCCATTGTCCTGGCCGCTTTCTGCAGCAGCTCTGGAGTCCTCTTCCTGAGGGTCTTTGCAGGTGGGATCAAAAATACAGTGAATGCTGCTGCTGAGCGCCATCCCACAGAAAGGCAGCTTGGAAAAGCATGATGCTGTGTCCTCGTCCACCTCAGTCACCGAATCTGGCACCGTGTGACTCTGGCTCTTCCTCAGAGTCAAAATTATCATGAAAGGGAGACATTTTGAATCCATGCAGGTCATGGAGGCAGCCAGGACAGCGCAGCTAAAGACCCTCAGGAAAGAGGACACCAGAGCTGCTGCAGGAAGCGGCCAGGACGGTGGGACGAGTGTGCTCAAAGCCGGGGGAGCATTTGGAGGGGCTTCATAGCAGTGTGTCTGTTACTGGAGTAACTTTTCAACCTCACCACATACACCCCAGAGTGTTTTGTTGTTCCCAGGTTTTTAGAGTGTTCAGATGACAGTTTTTTAGCTGACACATTACTGGTTTTTACTCTCTAAACACCCGCACACCACAGTAACGTTTCCCGACGCTTTTATTTTTTCACTATGCTCAGTTACCCAAGATCGAGCACTAACTTTCCCCGGATGATCAGAGGGTCCTGTTCCTCCCAGAAGGTACAGACTGGCTGTGTCCCTAACTCAGGAATCTGCTGGGAGCTGCCACGATGTCCACCGCCACCCGCATAGGAGAAAAGGTAGTGACATTTGGGATTCTTGACTGGTTTAACGAGCATTTAGCGCATTTTTTTTAATTCCATGTTGCACAGCACTGAAAAGCTCCTGGTGCGTTAGAAGCTTCTGTTTTCTATCAAATTAGTGGCTTCTGCTTCTCCCTCCCACTGCCTGGGACAAAGGTCCCCAGCTCCCTGTCTCACTGTCTTGTGGCAGATCCTGAATTCCTTTGGCTCTTTTTCAAATTCTTGAGTCACACGCAGCAGCTCCGGTGGCCGGGAGCTGTCAGCAGCGCGCTGTTCCCCCTGCAGGTCGCTTCCAGCACCTCACGGTCCGGAAAAAAGGCTTCCACATTAACTCAGCACTGGGTGGGACCTCCGCACATCCGTGGACTGCGTCTGTCTACAGGTTTGTGCTGTCGTACAGCATAAGGCCCCGGAATAATCCATCAAAAACTGCAGATCTTCATCAGTGCTCACAGCCATTGTCCAGAAGTGCTTCGGCAAAGGAGCGTGTTTCGGTCTCTTTCCATCTGCTGTTCCACTACGAAACCCTGCAGGCTTTTGCTACTGGGCTGCTCCCCCATGCCCAGGACTGGGGATCGCTCTGCCACTGAGCTACACGCTCAGCCCTTTTTCGTTTTCTATTGTGAGATGAAGTCTCGCTAAGTTGCCCAGGCTGAGCTCAAACTTTTGATCCTCCTGCCTCAGCCTCCTGAGTGCTGAGATTACAGGCATGCACCCCCACTCCCGGCCTGTCTAGGAATTTAATTCAATTCTCTGACACCAGCTACCTGGTGTTAGCTCAGTCCTAAATTCATGGGTTCAGTCCACAAAACTGCCTCCCGTTCAGATGCCAGCCATCATCAGGGTCACCCAACTTCTACCCGGCTGACTACAAATCCAGGCGCCCCACCCGCTCGGGTCCACTGGGACATCGGCTCCTAGGAGACGCATGTTGCAGGAACGTGCTGCTGCCCACCGCCGTGCACAGTGCAGGGACAGTGCATTCTACCTCGGCGAGGCCCGCAGGTTCCAAGGTGCTGGCGTCTGTCACCGTGGAGTCCAGCTGTGTGTGCACCCTCCTGGTGCCTGGCCATGTCACCAACCCCGCCCCCCTTCCCCTCCCCCACTCTTCCCCTGCCCTCTCCTGTCTTCTCTCCTCCCCTCCCCTCTTCCTCTCAAGATCTGGTCTTCCTGGGGACCAGCACCCACCCAGAAGCTATTGAGGCGGCCAGGGCCCCAGGACCCCACCCCTTAGCATCAAAAGGCTCATGGGGATGGTGCAGAGTCCTCAGGAGCCCCAGGCCAGGTTCTGGGGGTAACGATCAAAAACATGCTTTTGTAAGCACACTATTTTCAACTAGGACACATAGATTAAGGTCATTTTCTATTCTAGATTATCTATGTATTTACACTGAAACCTCGGATGGTGAGTAACTTGTTCTGCGAGTGATCTGCGGGACCAGCAAGCGTTTCTAATACATTTGCACTTGATGACCGAGCAGTGTGTGGCGATGCGAGTACTGTGCGACCCTGGACAGTGCATGATCACAGCCACGCCAACTCCCCCTCCCCCCCTCACCTCTCCCCCTCCCCCTCTCCCTGGGACTCTGGGTGTTCATCTTCCAGTACCAACAGGTTATGGAGGAGATCCCTACAGAGGAGGAGGGGAAAACAGGAATCCTCACTTTGAATGAGATTAGGGAGATGCGTACAATGTAGGAGACAAGAGCAAGGTTTTGTAGAAGACATCGACCAAATAAGGCTGGAGCAGTGAGACCGATGGGTCAGTTCATGGACAATGCGATGTCACATTTCCATGAAATCCTCAAAAGGAGGCAAAAGCAAGCGCCACCAGACAGGTTCCTTGTTAAAAGTTGCATGAGAAGAAACAGATTCCACTGAGCCAGGAGACAGCAGTGATTCCACTAGTGATAGTGAAAGGCGCCCTACACAGTCCCCCTCCTCTCAGCTGGGTGTGGCGGCACACGCTTGTAATCCCAGCACTGCGAGGCTGAGGCAGGAGGGTCGCTGTGAGTTCAAGGCCAACCTGAATTGCATAGTGAGACCCTGTCTCAAAAACCAAGAACAAAACGAACAAATCCTCTCTTGTCTCTCTCACACTAGTCACGAAGGTTCTCAAAGGTAAGCGCAGGTTAATCTGCTTACTTTTCTTTGCATTTGGTATTTTTTTTACTATTGTGTATTACGTCACAGTCTTGTAATCATTTTTTATGATCCGAGTTTCCATGATTTCTTCCGAGGAAATTTGCTTAGATGTACAGGTGCATTGGATTGCAAACGTATTTCTGGAATGAATTATGCCCCCAAACCAAATTTTGATTGTGCTGCGGTTCCAGGCCGAGCCCAACCTGAGAATAGGCTCCAAGCGACAGCCCCAGCTCCTGCCGGACTTGTTTTAAAGCCACTTTTCTGACTTTTTTTTAACAGTTCTTACAGTTCAAATAGGAGACTGTGAGGGAGATGGGTCTTTAGCAAAAGGCAAGGGGGCGGGGAGACAGGAGTGGGGTGAGGACAAAAGAAAGATGCATGCCGTCCACGCACTCATTCCCACGGGGGCTGTGATCCTTGCCTACTGCGAACACAGGCTCAGAAAAATTAAAACAACCCCAGCACTGTGGCCGCAGGCCTGCGGCGAATCCTGCTGACTGGGTCCGAGCAGTCTGGAGCTGCCCCTCGCCGGCGGGCGGATGTGGCGTGCAGTGTGGGTGTGTGTGTGACAGCTGTTTGTAAATGTTCCTCTCGAGAAACTGAGTCACACACGGTCCTTGTGGTCTGTGACTCATGGCCGCTCACCCCTCTCGTGCGTGCTGGGCTCGGTGACACAGCCGTGCCCTCACCCAGCTCATAGTTCCATCACTGTCCCCGAGGGCGAAGTAACACGAGTTGCAGGGCCCCAGGGCCGTGGGCCAGGCAGGACCCTAAAAGGCCAGAGAAACTTCGGGAAGCAGTGGTGCTTGCCGCTGAGCTCTGAAGGGCAAGGCGGAGTTCTGACCTGGTTAGGTCTTCGAGCCCGGAAGCCACAGGAAAGGGGCGAAGTCCAGGGAGGGAAGCAGAGGGCTCCACGGGAAGCCGCACCGCAGGTCTCACGTGGAGCCGAGGAAGTTTTTTGTTGTTTCTTTTGAGACAGTGTCTCACTCACTGTGTAGCCCAGGTTGGCCTCAAACTCCCTGAAATCCTCCTGCCTCAGCCTCCCAAGTGCTGGGATGGCGGGCGGGCGCCACCATGCCCTGCTCTGGTACTTTGGGTAAGCATCCTGCTCACACTTCCTTCTCTCTCAGACCTCGCCTTCCTTCATGTTTTCACCTGAAGTGATAAAGCCATCCGTCCCCCCATCTGCCCAAGCTTCTGATATCTCATCCTAAGAATTTCAGAGTCCGAGCCGGGCGTGGTGGCTCACACCTGTAATCCCAGCACTCGGGAGGCTGAGACAGGCGGATCGTTGTGAGTTGGAGACCAGCCTGGGCTACAAAGTGAGCTCAAGGTCAGCCTGAATGGCATAGTGAGACCCTGTCTCAAAAACAGGGCTGGGGATCTAGCTCAGCGGTCTAAGTGCCTGCCTGGCAAGAGCAAAGTTGTGAGTTCAGTCCCCGGTGCCACACAAAAATAAAAAAATAAAATGAATTTCGGAGCTCAAACTAAGAAAAACCATGCACTAAGAGAAAAAAAAGCCAGTGTTTAGACTGATGCATGGCACCGGCCCTTCCTGCTGGGAACGCCAATTTGTGTGTCCTGCTTGGCAGAAGTGCGGCTGCACTAGGGGCTGCGCTCCTGCTCCTGGTGACCGAAGGGGACACCCAGGCAGCCTGTGTGTTTTGTTCCGTGTCTCCTCGGTCTGGTCTCAGGCAGTTTCGCTTCCTTCGGGGCAAGGCCTGGGCCCTGCAGGACAAGGCTCTTCGGATGCAGTCGGAGGTCAGGGCCACGGGTTCCGAACCGAAGGGCAGGGCGCAGCTACGCGGGCTCCGTGGCCCTTGGGGTCAAGATGCCGTGGCTTCTGTGACTCACGCTGGGGAAAGGAGGCCATGGTTCACAGGGCCCCTGCGGCCCACCTTGGGGTAGAAGATGGACAGAGCCAGGAGAAGTGCGAAGAGGCTGGAGAGACCCGCGCTCCGTGGGACTTCAACTCCAAGCGCTCAGCATACTGGGGTGCCTTGCAGTGGGGTACCCTGTTCTGACCCTTAACATATTTGTTTAGTGGGCTGTGGTGGTGCACACCTCAGCACTCAGGAGGCTGAGACAGGAGGGTTGCAAGTTTGGGGTCAGCCTAGGCAGCTTAGCAATTTAGCAAGACCTTGTCTTGAAATTTAAAAATAATGATAATAATAATAATATAGAAACAGCTGGGCATGTAGCTCAGCGTAAAGGCCTGGGTTCAATCCCTAGTACTGGGGAAAAAAATGGGCACAGGGTCCCCCCTCTAGCTTCTCCTGATGTGCTTGTGCGACCCCAGGACAATATCAAACCCAGGGACCTGTCCTTGGTGACCTGTCCTTAACCAGCAGCTTAAGGTGTAAGCCAGCACTTTCTCCCGGGACCCCACGCCCCCTACACCACCCTGCATCTGACTTGTTTCCAGCCTTCATCCTTCTCACTTGAAACTTCCTGGTGAGCTGGGCGTGGTGGCGCACACCGGTGATCCCAGCACTGGGGAGGCTGAGGCAGGAGGATTGCAAATTTCATCCCAACCTGGGCAATTTAGCAACCTAGGGCAAGCCTGTCTCAAGGGGTAAAAAAGGGCTGGGGATGCAGCTCAGCATGAAGCACCCCGTGCTGCAAAATAAAAACAAAAGCTTTCGTTGGGGCAGAGTCGCCAAGGCTGCACATGTTCCGGCTCTCTGGAAACCGCTCTCTGGGAGCCCTGTGGAGGGCAGCAGGGGGTACTCAGGTACTGCCCTCGGCAGAGCTGCGAGCCTGACCTTGGGGACAAAAGTTCCAGAGGGAATGGCCCCGGGCCCGGCACGAGGCCTGGCCGCTGCACAGGAAGCCTCGGTGGCCCTGTGGGGCGGTGTCCAGCCAGGTTGTGCTGCCAAGCAGCCTTGGGGAGCCAGGACGTTCCAGAGGCTGGTGATGGGGTGGGGGCACATCTGTCCTAGAGGGGCAAGAGGTTGGAGGTGGAAGGAGGGGACTTGGAGAGCAGACCGCAGAGTGATGGTTGGCTCGTAGCAGCTCCAGGAAGGTGACCGTGGCCTGGGGGGTGGCAGGGACTCTCACTGCACAGGCC
>RJWT010038869.1:0-12774 GCA_004365215.1 Cuniculus paca | reverse complement strand
GATAAAACTGTCATTTCTACCAGGTGCAGATTCATTCACCAGAATGGAAATCAGAGGAGGCTCCAGGAATGCCAGGGTGGTCTCCTGAATCAGGGCATCTACTGGGAAGGTTGGACCATTTAAGGACAGCTGCAATGACCGTGTTAGCTCTCTGCTTGGCTTCAAACACTCCAGGGTCTCATTGGGTGCAGGCGTGCAAGAATGTTTAGACATTGGGAGGAACAAACCTTCAAGAGCTGGCATTCATTCTGGACCAGATGAAACCCAGTTTGTCCATCCACTCTGACATTTCCTAGATGGCCCAGGCTCAACCCCGGCAGCTGTGGCCACTTGTCCTGACCCTTCTTTAGTCTGGTCTCCACTTCTGCTGCATGCTCTGGGATCAGGCTTTCCAGTACAGATGTACCCAGCCATTGAGTTTTGTGACGTGGTTACTATCTAATGCCTGTAATCAAGGCTGTAGCCAGAGGGGTAAAGATATGTTCTATTAGTCACCTTTCCATTGTTGGGACAAAAATATCTGACACACACAGATGAAAGGAGAAAAGATTTATAGTGGCTCATGGTTTCAGAGGACTCATATACCTATATGAGTTCACAAGGTCAAAGGGGTTACCTTGGATACCAACTTTTTGTAGCCCTATCATTGCTTTGAAACATTACAAGGCCTTCTTATACATCTGGTTATTTGACACACAGAACACAGGCACTGGGCAGTTTGGTGCCTTGAGATAAACCTGTTTGTTTCCCCTTTCTGTAGTTTTTATGGCCAATTAAGGGAGAGGAAGGGGCCTTTTGGGGATTTGACCAAAGTTCACTTGCTGTTTGAAGCTTAACTGCTAACTAAGCATTTAAGCTATAATCTATATGCCATAAAATAAGTGAAGTTTTCAAGGCTAGGGTTTTAAGGGGTTCCAAAGAAAGAAAAAAGCAAAGAAAAAGAAAGCCAGTAGTAGGGTTATGAGCACCCTCACATTTCCCCCTTGAGCACGTATTTTACTCTCTTGGATATATACAGTGCTTCATAAGGTGGTGGTTTATAGCTGGGCTAACTGGTAACAGTGTTGGCCAATACCATCATTTGTACCTAATTTATACTGCTTTATATTCTATCTCTTATCCAATTAATCAGTCATGGCCCAAAACTGAGGACCAGTATTATGATGATTATTGTCCCCGTGGTTCCTGCAAGTCCTGGATTCCAATTTAACAGTTTATCATACCATCCTTGAGTGTCATAATACAAGTTTTTTCATTCCTTTGCTTCTTGTTCTAATTTGTCTAGAGTGTCTATGATCACCCCTGAGTTGTTTGTATAGAAGCAATGCTCTCCTCCTAGTGCAGCACAAAGTCCTCCCTGTTCCATGAAAAGCAGTTAAGTCCTCTTCTGTATAACTACTTCTGCCAGAGTTCATCTGGTTATCAAGCTATTTAACTACTTGCTGCACCCACGTCGTGCTCTGTTCTGTGCTGTGGGTTATTTGGTGAAGTCTCTGGAAACCCATTTCAGAATGGACCATTGCTCCTGTACTTACCTGAGAACCTTAGCTATGCTTGACCTTGCCAGTATTGACAAGACAGCACCCCACCTGTGTCATGTCTGCTGGTAGAACAACAGACATCAGGTCTCAGGTCCCCCTGGATAGCTGTCGCTCTGGGGATGAGCATAGTCAGGAGGCAAGGGCCCATCTGTGTAAATTTTTTTCTATGGTCTAGACAGTTGAACAATCCATTAGTACACAAAAACCAGAACCCCTGAGGCACCCAGTAGGTGGACTCTTGTGACCTGGTCTGGTTGCATACAACCCAGTTGTTACCCTGTCCCACACAAAATCCCTGCCCATAAACAGTCTCTATCATGAGTAGAAGTAGGCGTTCTTCTTCTTCTGGGGATCAGTGTGTTTGACTCAGTACAACTACAGTTGAGGAATAGATAACTTCATAAAAGGATGGACTCAGCCTTATATACATCCAACAGCTCTTGGCTATGCAGGGTTTGACATTTATTTAGAAGTTGGCGATCTTATTAAGCATCTGGTAAATCCTGCACTTTGCACTTGCCTTGTCTAGACCAACTTTAATATCTACCAGGGATGAGACATTGCCTTTATGGGGAACCTTCAGCAAATCCTTTGGTCTCAGCCTTCAGGACCATGCAACTCATGGGAAAGTGCAGGAAAAGGGGAAGCAGGCTTTAGGCATTACTTCCATCTTTGATATGTGGATAAGGATCCCTGGGTCTGTCCATCTCCCTATTCTTTGCATGTGCACGTGAATGCCAAAAATGAGCCCTGTTGCCAAAAATGGATTATTAATATCCTTGAAGATGATTCTAACCTGCAAACAGAACTTGTCTGAGTACTCAGTTTTGCAACTTTCTTGCTTTTCTCTATATACCTGTATGAAATTGTCATTCTGGGCCTACCAGACCTTGGGTCACTTAACCCTCAAAAGCAGACCCACTATCTGTACCCAGTAGGGTATCACCACCACCTTAGAGGGCAACCAGACAGCTTGTAACAGGTTCAAAATCTCTTGGGAGTTTTTAATGTCTTTTCCTCCCACTGTCAAGAGGCCTTTCTCCTGGCAGATTGCACCATGCACACGCAGAGTAGCAAATGTGTAATGAGAGTCAGTATAGATGTTCACCTTTCTGTCTCACCCTTCCTCCAGAGCCCATGCGAGTGCTATTAACTTGGCCATTTGTGCTGAGGTCCCAGGAGACAATGCCTCTGATCAGATCATTTGATCCAAGGTGAGGACTGCCACCCCCCCTCCAGGCCCCATTGATTACCATGCTGCTGCCATCAGAGAATAAAGTCATGTCAGGGACCTGGAGGGGAGTGTCTTGTATATCTGGCTGAGCTGAATACACCATCTCGACTTCAGTGCAGTCATGCTCAGATGGCTCCAAAGAGGAAGGCAAAAGAGAGGCAGGGTTAATGGCTTGAATGGTCCTAATGGTGTGTCTAGCGTTCTCTAACAAGGCCCCCTGATACTGGGCTAATCTGATTCCCAAGAGCCACTTACCACCAGGTTCTCTTAGCAAAGTCTCTACTGTATGTGGTACAACCATGTTCAAATTCTGCCTCTGAGTCAGTTTGTCTTCTTCCTTTACTAGCATCACTGTGGCAGCAGTGGGGCATAGGCAGGAGGGCCATCCTACTGACACTGGTCCAGCCTTTTCAACAAGTAAGCCACAGGTTTCTTCCAAGGTCCCAAAATTTGCATTAGGACACCCAGCAATGCCTTCTCATGAATGAATAACTGGAAAAGTTTTGTGATGTCAGGCAGTGCTAGGACAGGGGCACTTACCAGTTTTTCTTTCAAGTCCTTGAAGGTCACCCACCATTCAGGATTCCATTCCAACAAGGGGGTGTTCCCTCCTTTTAAGGCCTCATGCAGAGGCTTGGCCATACCTGCAAAGTTAGGGACCCAAAGCCAAGTGTATCCAATAGTCCCCAGGAACTCCCTCAATTCCTTCTTGGTAACAGGTACCCTCAGGCCCTGGATGGCCTGAATCCACAAAGTTGACAGGACCCTTGTTCCATTATTCAACACAAATCCCAGGAATTTAACAGTTTGCATACAAATTTGAGCCTTTTTATTTGAAACCCAATACCCCTTTTCCTAGAGCAACCCTAGCAACTTGTTTGTCCCTTCTTGGCATAGTTCATACATTTCAGCAGCCAAAAGCAAGTCATCTGCACACTGTAATAGGAGATTTCAGGGCTTTCTTAGCTGAAAGGGACAAGGCTTCCCCAAATACTGTTGGCAAGTTCTTGAATCCCAGGGCAGGCTTGTCCACATTAACTGACATACCATCCCCCCTCAGGTTCCTCCCGCTCAAAAGCAAATATTTCTTGGTAACCTGCTGACAAATGAATACAAAAGAAGGAATCTCTCAAATCTGATACAGTATACCAAGTTTGACTAAGTGGGAGCAGGCTAAGCAGTGTCTAGGGATTTGGGACTGTAGGGTGAAGAGTGGTGACCACATTATTCACTGCCCTAAGATCCTGGACCAGTGTGTATTCATTGGTTCTGGGTATTCATACCATTAGGAAAGGCGTACTCCAAGGGAACTGACATTCTCTTAATATTCTCTCCTCAAGTAACCTCTGTAAATGGGTGTCTTGGTTACTTTTCTCTGGTTGCCGAAACAAAATATCTGATGCCCAAAATTAGGGAAGGAAAGGTTTATTTATCTTACAGCTTTGGAGGTTTCAGTCCATACTCAGCTGACTCCAACACAAGGTGGCATGGCTGAGGGGCAGCCATTCATGGCAGCCACAAGCAACAAGAGCAAAAGGGCAAAAAATGGAAGCACACCTCCTTCCCTCCCCTATATTGTATACTGGCTCCCTACCCCTTGGCAGGTGCAGCATTCACACCTCCAATCCCAGCACTAGACAACAAACCAATCACAAAAGCTAAACTCAGCTGCTTCCATGACTGCATGAGGCTTGGGGGGGGGCACCCCAGCACAAACCATAACAATGGGGTTTAATCCCCTTCCATGCCTCCATTGTCATAGGATATTGTAAGCACACTGGTTTAGTGTACCCCACCAGTTCTACCACCACAGGAGATATGTGGGTTGCCAAACCCAGGAGGTTGTCTTCTGCCCAAACCAGAGGAAATTTCTGAGTCCAAGCAGGGGTGCAGGGCCACCCAATGAGGGTCCCCTTTTGTATAGCTCCATGAAGTGGTATTCCTCCCATAAAGGAAAGGTTACAACCAAAACATGACCTTCAGCAGAGAAAAGCTTTTCTCCAGTAGTCAGAATGGTTTCTGAGGGGGGAAAAGAAACTTGAACTCGCAGCTTGCAAAGTAAGTCTCAGCCCAGAAGGGGGAAAGGACAGTCAGGCATAAGCACAAAAGAATGACTAACCATTTGTTGTCCAAGCTGGACCTGACAAAGCTCACAAAAAGAATAAGATGCTTTGCCAGTTGCACCCTGCACATTTATCTTTTTGCTTAGAGGTGGGACCACTGACTGACCATGGGTACGTTGGCTCCTGTATCCACCAGGAATTGAACAGGATTTCCCCCAACAGTCGCAGTTAACATGGGTTCCCTAGGCCAAGAGACAGGGACCCGTGACCCCATCAGTCTGACACTTCCCCTGCATCCACCATGAGCACTTCCTTGTTCTCATTCTTTAGCAACTTTGGACACTCCCACTTATGGCGTCCCATCTCCTTAACAGTAAGCACAGTGGTTGGGTCCAGTGGAACATATCTCTCTCCTTGTTCGTACTGCTTCCCATTCCTTTTCTTATTTCACGTCCCTGCTATGTTTCCTTCTGATGAGTTGCTAACATCACCTTCATCTGTTCTTCCTGGGTTTTACACTTTCTGTCCTCTCTATTGTTATAAACCTTCTGTGCCACCTCTACTAACTGAGCTATAGTCTTTTCAGCAAATCTGTCCAAGCTCTGCAGTTTATGGAGAATGTCAGGCACTGATTGAGTAACAAAAGACATGGTCACCATGGGAGCATTTCCAGCCTGTAGGGGGTCACATGGTGTGCATGTGCAATAAGCTTCCCACAGGCACTCGAGGAAAGCAGAGGGGCTCTTGTCAGTCACCTGGCATACCTCTGCCACCCTATGCAAATTTGTGGGTTGGCAGGCTGCTGCACAACAAAGCCACATGGTGATCATTCAGACTCTTAATCCTGCTTTCGGTGTTGGGTTTCCAGTTTGGCACTTCCTCAGGCAGCACACATCTCAGCGTATCTGTAACTTCCTGTGGTGCTCCTGGCCCTTCCGCCTTTACACAATATTCTTCCTCTTTCTGTATTCTCTCTCTCTCCTCTGAGGTAAATAAAGTATACAGCAATTGCTGAAAGTCAATCCAACTGGGGCAGTGAGTCTTCATTACTGATTCTACCAAATTAATCAGAGCACGCAGCAGTTCAGAAAATGGGAGATCTTGAGTTTTCAGGTTGCTAGAGCTAAAAGGAATGTACACAAAAATAGTCTGAATTGCCCCTCCCGGTCCTAGCACCACCATTTCCTGGAGAAGCAAAACAAACTGGGAAAGAGGATGACACTTCCTCCACAGCAGGCAGTGCATTCTTGTTTGCTGCTGCATGGCCCATGTTCATCCTCATTTTAGGACCCACTGAGCGGAACTCAGTGTCTTGGGGATCTGGTTCCACACGCTGTGCAATCCTCCTCATATTAGGATCCACTAAGAACTTGGCGTCCCAGAAATCAGGTTCCACACTCTGGTGCGGGTCCCCAGAGAGGTCAATGGTAGGGTGACTGATAAGGCAGAGGCAGAGGTGGACACAGCATGAAAGTAGTCAAGGGCAAGGGCTGGGGATTTAGCTCAGTGGCCTAAGCACCTGCCTGGCAAGTGCAAAGTCATGAGTTTGATCCCTGCTGCCGCAAAAAAGTAAATAAATTAATTAATTAATTAAAAAAAAAGAGTCAAGGGTTCCTCCTCTGAGGACAAGGGCAATATGGGTGGCTTTGCATTAGACAGCCTCTCCTGAATTACCAGTGCCTGTTCAGAAAGACTCCAAACACATAGTTCAAGCCAGGGAGGAGACACTCAAACCACTAGTATCCAGAAATCAATATATGGAAACTGATCTGTATGCCCTGGGTTTCCATTAACTACATTCCACACCCTGTTGGCATTCTGAGGGTCAAGTGTTCCCTCTGCTGGTCACGCAATCTCAAGGGTGAGCCATTCGAATTCACAAAATATCTGGAGTTTCCTTTTCTTCATCTTAACCCTGGAATCTCTGCCATATTTGAGTTTATCAAAATTGCTGAGTGTGCTTCCCAGTATAGTTGGCTTATTGCCAGTGGATCCCATGGTGACCACTGTTAACAAACCCATGAATCTCGCAGTCTGTCTTCATGAGTCCCCTCCCCTCTCCTGTCTTTACTCAGCCACCCTGGCTACAGACAAAAGGGAAAATTCAAGGATGGCAAAGTTTGAAAGGATGATGATGGTGACCCATGCAGGTGGTGATTTAGAAACACAAATGCTCAACACAGAGACAAACACACAAAGGACAAACACTTCCCCCCTTGACTTCAAATTTGGAACAAACTCGGGGAAAACTCCCTGACAAACAGGCAACCATCACATCTGGTGTGCTAGGCTATTTTCATGTTCAACAAACTACCAAATGCTAGCACAAAACAAAACAAATCGCTGAGTGAGCCATGTGTCAATTACCTAACTAGGAAACCCAAACCAAATTAGAACACTTACCTTGGTCGGGGGTAGGTACTCAGTCGTTCCCATCTTGTGGCCACTGGCATCCGTTCCCTCAGCTGAGCCCAGGAGGCTGGCTGAAATCAGCCCAACACCCTGCCACCCAGGCAAGGAGGCACTGGGGCTCCCTTCAAAGGAGGGTGTCCTCATGCATAAATCTCACTAGGGCCTTCAAAATATTATGGCATGCTCAAGAAATTTAACCACAGGATGCTGACATTTGAGAAACAAGTGAGGTTTATTTCAAACTGCAGTGGTCAGTCAGCTTAGGTCATTGAAACTGCTGACTGGCCACAATTCCTTTGTTCTCTCTTTATATATACCTGTATGAGTTCACAAGGTCAAAGGGGTTACCATGGATACCATCTTTTTGCAGCCCTATCATTGCTTTGGAATGTTACAAGGCCTCCTTATACATCTGGTTATTTGACACACAGAATGTAGGCACCAGGCAGTTTGGTTGCCTTGAATAAACCTGTTTGTTTCCCCTCTCTGTAGTTTTTATTGCCAATTAAGGGAGAAGAAGAGGCCTTTTGGGAATTTGGCCAAAGTTTACTTGCTGTTTGAAGACTGACTGCTAGCTAAGAATCTAAACTATAATCTACAGGCCATAAAATAGGCGAAGTTTTGAAGACTAGTGTTTTAGGGGGTTCCAAAGAGAGAAAAGGACAAAGAAAAAGAAAGCAAATAGTGGGGGCTATGAATGCCCTCACAAGAAGACCAGAGGGATGGAATTTCATGGGAACAGGATCTCCGCTGGCTATGTCCTGCGGGAAAATGAAGCCACTTTAAAAAGGCAGCTTGACTGTTCCCAAGCCAAGCCAGTGTGGATCTTGGGACCACCCCTTTCATGACCATCCCTGTCATCAACCCTGTAAATAAAACTAAAAACATTGGCCACCATCTGAGCACTGAGCACATGGCAGCAAGGCCCTTGCACGCCCTCCTCACAGAATTCTCACATCGCCAAGCAGATACCCCCAGGTGGCCTGGAAGTGCATTAGCTGGTGAGTAGGGGCTGAGACATGGGCTCAGGTTGCTGTGGCTCTAATTCTGACTCAGCAACTTCAAGGGAGACCATTGGCCACTGGTGACCACCCTTGTTATAATGCCACCTCAGTGTAAGGAGCAACAAGCTTCTCAAGAGAGCCCTGCTGAGGATTCCCTTTACTCTGCTATGCCTGGGGCCTGAAGCCCACCAAAGCTTACATCCAACAGGGCCTCGTGTGGACAACTTACCCTTCTTCCTCCCTCAGGGGAGATGGCTCAGAACCATACCCACCTCCTATGTCCCCAGGTGATGCACAAGGCCATGTGCACAGCTGAATCTCACACACACCACTTCACACCCACACACATACCACACATACACTGCACGTACACATACCACACACAGCATAGTACACATACCACCCACACACCACATACACAAACCACACATGAGTGTGCTCCTTTGTCACAGGCTTAAAGACAACAGAACCCACCAAGGATATCCTTTACCCCAGCCCATCTCCTTTTTGCAGTTCTGGAGATGAAATTCTGGCACGTTGAACATGCGAGACGAGTGCTGTACCATGAGCTACACCTCCAGCTCCAGCCATCTCTCTTTACAAGTAGATTATCTTGGGTACTTTGCCACAGTAACAGACAGCTGATGGCCACAGACACTGAAGACCCCACAAAGGGCCAGCAACACTTGTCACACTCAGACCAACCCACAGAGCCCCAACCTCTTCCTCAATTCCCCTCTCCTCAGAATGAGTGCCACAAAACACAAAAGCCTCTTCATGAATAAAGACCAAGAAACCAATAGGAAAAGCAACTTGGAGGAAAGGACCAAAACTAAGAAGAAAACCTCACAGATGCCATCAACTTGACTGCAAAACAATGGCTTTCATATTTTTCAATGGTTGAGAATAAAATATAAAAAGAAAACTATCACTGACTGACACTTGAAAAGTATACAACCTTCAATAACACTGCCCAATAGGCACAGGGCCCACCTGCTTGTTCATGCATCTTCTATCTGTGTGCTGATCATGGGACAGTAGTAGAGCTGAGCGGTTGCAGTGGGCATGATGTGGCCCACAACACCTAGAATATTACTACCTGTTGCTTTTCAAAAGGAGTTGGCCAGCCTCTGCTCCATCCCGCACATGCAGGGCCGAGTTAGTGATTATACCCGTGGGGAGAAATACAAGGGCCACCAAGAGCAAGTCTTGGTTGCCAGTACTCCTGGTGGCCAGGATGCAGGAGTTGGGTGATTGGGACAAGCTCCACCAGCACAGGAAGGCAGAGCTTTTCAGTCGGCCTGGTTATTCCAGGGCAGCTGATGGTGTTGTCACTGATGGATGTCAAAGGCTGCTGCTGACCATGCTCCTTCCTTTCCCTGCTTCTCAGTGATATTCTGCCCGGCTTTCTCCTCCCTCCTTCCACAGAGGCCAAAACACAAAAGAGAAGGGTGATGGGGATCTGCTTAAGCAGAAGAGTTCGCACTTGTCCTGCGTGTGCAAGGCCCTGGGTGTGATCCCAGCACTGCCAAAGGAAGGAGGAGGACAGGGAGGGAAGAGAAGGAGGCAGGGAAGGAGAAGAAAGGAATGAAGGGAGGCAGGGAGAGGAGGCGTTTACACTACCCGGAAGCCCAGTGCCTCCTGACGGTCACTTCCCTCCAAAGTGCCGGACTGCGCCTCCCCAAGTGAAGGACTTTGCACATCAGGAGCTTAAAAGGCCACTTCCCACTCCTGGGTCTGTAAGCCCCACATCTCAGTCTGCTTGAGCTGCAGGATACACAGGCGGGGGCGAGAACACCAGCTATTTAGTTCTCACCGCCCTGGAAGCTCCACGTCCAACATCAGAGTCCAAACATGATCAGGCTCTGGCACTGGCCTCTCCTGGGCTTGCAGGGGGCCACTCTCTTGCTGTGCTGGGGGGAGGGGAGCCACAGAACAAGTTCTCTGGTCCCTTCTGGTCAGGTCGCTCACTAATCCCATTATGGGGACTCTAAATCCAATTTCTTGCCAAAGGCTTCACCTACAAATACCATCACATCATGGTCTCAGCTTCTACATATGAATTCGGGGAGGATGCATGCATACATGTTCATAGCACTGTACAATTTAGGCAGTTTCTTCCTGGCTGTTAGTGACCAGAAATGTCATGACTCCAGTTAGCCAACCAAGCTACTCCAGAGCCTAGTAGAATAGGGACAGCCTCATTAAGGACTCCAGCCCAGTCTGGAAGAAAAGCCATATTTTACACTAACAGTATTCATCAGGACTCACTCAATTACAAGTGACAGAACACCAGTTCAAATAAGCTTTTTGGGAAACCCAAAGCAGAGGGATGTGTAGACACAGGCACGCTGAACCCAGGGGTTCATGTCATCACTATCCTTTCCCACCCCTGCTTGGCATGGTCTCCTCCTGAGCAGGTCTTCTCCATTTGAAACAAGAGCCCCTTTGGACTCCTAACTCATTGGGCCCTTTTTGTCATCAGCCACCAGGCAAACAGACTTTTCTGAGCTAAACTTGCAGAGAAAATGGTGATTAGCCTAGCATGGGTGACAGGTCAGACCCCAAGCCAATGGCTAGGCCAGAAATGGATTGTTTTGGTTACCCAGGCCTGGGTCCATGCCACACAAATCGCATAGGTTAAGCAGGACTCCTACAGAATGGCAGAGGTGCTCCTTCCCTTCCCCACCAAAGTGACCCTGGTTCCCTTCCAACTCTCGGCTGGTGGTCTCTTTAGTGATCAGAGCATAGATTAATGAATATGTGGCATTTTTGTTAGGTTCCGGGAACCTCACAACTATACATCCATCACAGATTTATCACACGGCAACAGAGGAAATAGACACATTTTATTCATTTATTTTAGAAAGGCCACATAATGACAGAAAATGTTCCAGGCATGAATAACAGGTCCTACTTTATCCTTTACCTTTGAGGATGCAAATCTTCCCAACTATACTGAAGAGGGAATTATCCTCCGCTAGTGCAGCCGTATGTTCTCTTTAAGTGTTCTCTGACGTGGTAACAGGGCTTTATGACTGATACATAGGCATTGTTAGGCAGCAGTGCTTCCAAGCTACTCTCGGAGGAGGCATCCTGTCGGGAGTGCGACGTGCAGCAGCAGCCACCTCCTCCCTCACCCTTAATCCACATATTTGAGACGTGTCAATTTCTCAGGCTGGACTCCTGCATTAGAAATTACACACTCAGAAGCGAGGCCTGAGGTCTGTCCCCACTAAATAGAGCCCCAAAGCACTCAGGGTAGAGGCATGAGATTTCACTCTCTTTGTTTCTTATCCCTGGATCACTGTGGCCCTGGTAAGGATGGGGACAGAGCTCCCTTATTTACACTAGCTGGGTAAGGAGTCCTGGGAGGTGACCAGCCTCACAGTAATTATGGACAGGGGTCCTGCCCTGCAGGTGGCTTGGATTCAAGGTCCTGTCGCTCTTGCTTTTGTCTGTGTAGCACGAGACAAATTAGTGAGGTGTCTTCAAAAACCCAGTCTGGGTCTAGCAGGTCTGCGCTGGTCTGGTTGAGTCAAAGTAGCCCAGCAGATGCCCTCAGCCCTGTGCTTTCTTCCAGGTCTTCTCACACCAGCTCGCTCATGGAAGGCTGCTTCCTGGGTCTTTCTGTAAGAGGTTCACTCAGATCCAGGCGTATTCTTCTCTGTCACCATGTCCTTCACCTGTGTGTAGCCTTTTAGATCTGAACATCACAACTGGAGGGAGGAAAGGGAGGGACTGTTGCCATAGCAACCTAGCGAGCAACTGTGCAGGGCAGCCGAGGACTTGGTTCACATCACACATGTGGTCACAACAATGAGACCCTCCATCCTTCCCCTGGAGCACACCTTCCCTTCTCTCCACTCCTAAAGCCAGTGAACCCATCAGCCTTTCTCCGGGTCTGTGTATAACCCTTTCTTACTCATCCACTTACAAGGCATTGCTTACTCCGCCAATGCATTGAATTCCCTTCCAGTTTATAATATTGCCTAGTTAAAAGGAGCCCAGAATTTCTCATGGATAGGAGTCCAACTAATTTAATTCCTTTCTAATGAATGAAGTTTACTGAAGTCGGGCCTCTTAACACATGGGTCATTGCCATTAAAAAAAAAACTTAGAGGAATTCAGGGAGGGAGGGAGAGGGAAGGAGAAGCCTATTAAAAACAAAAAAGAAACAAGAAGAAAAAATGTTAAAAAATAAAACAAGTGGGATGTCATGGTTACTTTTCTCTCCTTGCTAGGACAAAACACCCAACACCCAAAATAAAGGAAGGAAAGGTTTATTTAGCTTACAGATCCTGGAGATTGCAGTCCATAATCAGCTGGTTCCAAGGTGGGGTGGCATGGCACTGGGGCAACACTTCAAGGCAGCAGCCAGAGCAAAAGAGGGAAAACAAGCCTCTTTTCCTCCCTTATATTGTACATAGGCCACACACCCCAGCCCCCATACCCCCCAGGCATCCACTCCCCATCCCCCCACAACCCCACCCCATACCCCCCACCCCCTGAACTGCCTA
>RJWT010038868.1:0-12783 GCA_004365215.1 Cuniculus paca | reverse complement strand
TGTGGACATTCTATTACTTCTACAATTTGTTGAAATGGCTCTTCCCTCTACTGAATTGTTGAATATTTTCACATAGATCTATTTCTGGGTTATCATGCATCTCTCTTTCTGCCATAGCACATCATAGCTATATAAGAAATCTTTAGATCAGGCTGAATGAGTCTTTCTGTCTTATTCTTTTTTTAAAGATTTTGTTTTTAGCTGTTGTCTTAGTTACTTTCTCATCACTGACAGACAATGTTCAACACCCATAACTTAAAGGAGGACAGGTTTATTCTGGCTCACAGTTTATAGAGATTTTGGTCCATAGTCAGCTGACTCCAAGGCAGTGTGACACTGCAGAAGGACATGGCAGATAAATGTTGCTTATGGAATGGAAAAGAGGAAGCAGACAGATCAAGGGGGAGGGAGGAAAAGAGGGAGATAAATCCTTCCAGGACACACCCCCAGTGACCCACCTTTTCCCACCATGTTTCACTTCCCAACTTCACATTTAAGTATAAATTCATCTGTGGACTAATTCTCTGAAGAGTATCACACCTTCATGGTGAAGGTATCTCCCAAAAGCCCCACCTATGAGTTCATGAAGATTTGGAGGAACATTGAGATATAAATCATAGTTGTGAATGTGATTTATTTGCCCTTATGTATAAGTTATTGCTTGTACTCACCTTTATCTATGAAAACAGTGGCATTTTGATGGAATTTCTGATGAGCATCTTGATATGATCATAGTTTGATGACATTATTGAGAAGTGGTGCAAACAGAACTGGGATTCAGTTGAAGGGAATGAGCCATGAAAGTATGAACTTGGGGACTAGATAATCAAGTCCTAACCCCTTCTTTTTTTCCCCCCTCTCTTTCTGCTTCCTGACTCCTATGAAGTAGCAAAGGAAACAGTAGTTCAGAACTCAGTATAGTTGTCCATTTATTTGGATTTTTTTCATTCCTTTTGGCCCATATTTTATATTTCAACATTAAAGTACTAAGTGTGTTTTGATAGATTTGTATCAAAATATTTTATTTTCAGCAATTGTAAATAGTATTGCATTTTGAAATTGTGTCCATATGTCAATTACTAGTTGTTTTAGTCTGCTTTCCATCGCTACAACAAATTACTAAAATAGTCAATTTATAAAGTGAGAAGTTATTTTGATTCATAGTTTTGGAGGGTTTAGTATATGAGTGGTTGGTCCTCCCACTTTTGGGCCTAAGCAGTACATAATGACTCGAGTGTTGCCAGAGCAAAATGGTTCGCCTCATGAATGAGAGCGAAATGTGAGCAAGAGTAAGGGACCTGAGATCAACAGTGCCTTTGAAGACATGACTCCAGGGACCTAAAGACCTTCCTTTCACTAAGCTACATTTCTTACAAGTGGCTGCATCTAACCCTTATACCTATGGAGAAACATTTATCTAAATCTTAGCACCAATATATAGAAGCAGAATTGATTTCTGTATTTTTATCTTATATATTAAGATATTTCTGTACTCACTGATTAGTTCTAACAAATTTTCTTTTTTATGGATTTTCTTAAGTCTCCTACATTAACAACCTTGTCTTTTTCAAATATTACAGATTTATTTTGTCATTTTGTTTGGTATACATATTCCTTTTTATTAGGTATTGCATTGAATGAATGTATTAATCAATTTTGTCTCACTGTGATGTAATACACAAGAAAGTGAACTTAGAGAAGAAAGGTTTATTTTTGCTCAGGTTTTCAGAGGATTCAGTCCATGATCAACCAAATCCTTTTCTGTGCACCTGAGATGAAGCAGAATATCACGACAGAAGTATGTGGTATAACATAGTTACTTACTTCATAGAATTCAGAAAGCAGAAAGAGAGAGAGGGAAGAAAAAAAAAGGGGTTAGGACCTGATGATATAGTCCCCAAGGTCATGCTTCCATGACTCATTTCCTTTAACAGCACTCCAGTTCTGTTTGTATTGTTTCTCAATAATGTCATCAAATTATGATCATATCAATGGATTAACCCAAGGATGACATTAGAGCCCTCACAACTTAAACATTTTCTAAAATGCCATCAGTTATCAAACATGACTGTAATGTAATGAGCTTTGGCAGGGGGATATTTTGGATAAAAAATGTTATGGTTTGTGTTTAGCTGTCCTTTGAAAGGCTCCTGCAGTAATAGGTGGGCCTTTTACTGGGGTGGCTCATTCTAGATTATATGATGCTGAAACTGATTCATCGTGCAATGCTAGGATCAAAGGCAATAAGATTAAAGGTGTAAATGCTACTCACCCTAAGTAGCCTGGATAAATATAAGGGATAAAAGGATCTGTGGTTGCCCTTGTTGCTTTGTTACCTTCTGCTCACCATGAATTGTTTCTCCTTTGTAATGTCGCCCCTGCCATGCCACCCTGCCTTGGAGTCCACTGACAATAAACTGAAAGCTCGACAAACTGTGAGCCAAATAAACCTTTCCTTCCTTAACTTTGGGTGTTGGGTATTTTGTCTCAGCAAGGAGAAAAGTAGCTAGCACAACAAACACAACATTAGACATTCAAGAAGTGATGAGGGTAGATAATTTTATTTTGTTCCTGAATTTAAAGGATAAGAACTCAACTTCTTGTTATTACAATGTCAACCAGAGTTTGCTGTCTACATTGTTTATCAAGGCAAGGAGTTTTCCTTATTCCTATTTTCCCAGTGTTTTCATTGTGAATGGATCATCAATTTTGACAAGTGATTTTTACACATTGAGAATAAGGATTATGCACTTGTTTCTTTAATTATACAAAGTGGAATCACACTGATAATTTTCAAATATCAAACCAGCCTTTCTGCACAGAATGAAACCAACAGTCATGGTATATAATTCTATTCATATATTGCTAAATTATATTTGTTAATTTTTGCTAAGATTTTTCCATGTAAATTCAGCAGAAATACTAGTCCATAATTTCCTTTTTTCCTTCAGGTTAACACCTGCTCTGTAGAAGGAATTGAGTAGTGATTTTGTCTTTCTTTTTTCTTTTTTCTTTAGGGTTCTCTAATAAAACCACTTGTGTCTGAAGACCTTCTTTGTTGGATATAGATAAATTATAAACTCAGTTTGTTGAAGAGTTAAGGACTATTCAATTCTCTATTTCATAATGGCAGAACTGTGGTGCTCTGTACTTTTTAAGAAATTAGTCTACTTTACATAATTTTTCAAATTTATAAATGTAATGTTGCCACTAACATTTCCATATTATTATTCTATATTTTGAGGGACTGCAGTGATATCCCTAGGTTGTTTTGTTTTGTTAATTTGGCAGTTGCTGTCTCCTGTGCTTTTGTAATTTGTTACTCTTGCTAGAGGTTTTTAATTGATTTTATATTTTTCAAAGATCCAGCTTTGGTTTATCGAGTTTTCTATTTTTTTGTTTCAATTTTGTTAATTTCTGCTTTTGTGTTTATTTCCATCCTTCAGCTTCTTTGGGCTTATTTTAGCCTGCTTTTTTTCTCGACTCATAAACTACAAAAATTAAAAATTGATTCAGAAATTTTATTCTTTTTATTTCAGTCACCAAACGTAGTTTAAAAGCCTCAAAAAGAGGCAGAAACTTTACGTAATTTGTCTATGTTTCTGCATACTAAATTTTTTCTTTTTAGCAATGCTTTAAGATTTTCCTGTTTGCCATTCAATTTCTGTTTAGGGCATATCTTTTGGGTATTCTGTTTAGGTATCTTGGAGACAAATATTCTTAGTTTTCATTCTTCTCAGAAAGTCTCGAATCCCCCCTTTTCCTTTTAGCACTTGAAAAGTACTTTGCCACTTCTCTGACAGCTTACTGGTTTCTGATGAGAAAGTTCCTATCACCTTGATTATTTAATTTCTTTTTCTGTTTCTCTGAGGCCATTTCACAAGTTTTGTTTTGTTTTCTTAAAATTCAGTTTTATACATAGAGGAATTGTAAATTAAATTAATCACTACAGAAATTCCTCAGAAAACTAAACAAAGATATTTTATTTGATCCAGATGTACTTCTCCTGGGTATCTACTCAAAAGACTGTAAGTGCATACACCTGTTTTTTTTTTTGTTTATTTGTTTTTTGGTTTTTTTGCGGCACCGGGGATTGAACTCATGACCTTGCACTTGCCAGGCAGGCGCTTAGACCGCTGAGCTAGATCCCTAGCCCCATACACCTGTTTTTAGCAGCACAACTCACTATTGTTATATCATGGAAATGGCCTATATGCTCAGCAACAAATGAATGGATTAAGAAAATATGGTAGTTATACACAAATTAAGCCATAAAGAAGTATAAATTGGAGTCTTTTTTTGGAAAATGGATGAGTTTTGATATCATAAAACAATAAAATGACTCAGTCACATAAAGTTAAGTATCTCACGGTTTCATTAACCTGAAAGAATGTAATTTAAAGAAAAAATAGGCATATTAAGCAAAAGAGACTTAGACTGTAGGGATGGAAAGGGAATCTGAGGAATGAGGGAGAAGGGAAGGGCAGTCGGGGGGGGAAATGATCAAGATTTGATACGTGTATGTATCAGTTCCCCAAGATGAATGTAATCATTATGTATTGCAAGCATATACTAATAAAAATTTTAAAATAAACAAATAAATAAATATAGTTCTTATATTTTGTTATGATATATATTGGCATGATTTTCCTCAAGTTTATCTTGCTGTGATCCCTGAACTTCTTTTCCTCTACTTCATTTTGTGTCAAATTTGAATCTTTCTCAGACAGTAGTTGTTAAGAAGTTTCCATCCTTTTCCCTTGCTTTCCACAACTCTGAAAGCACAAGTGTTATGTATTTTGTTATATTTCCAAAGATTCTCTTCATTTATTTATTTACTCTATTTCTTCTCTGATTAGTTTTATTAATCTTTATTGTTCTTGTTCTTAGTCTACTTATTCTTTCCCTGACACATTCATTCAGCTTTTATGCACATACACTGAAATTTTTATGCTTATATATCAGTTATTACCTTTAAATTTGTTCCTATCTGTCACTTCTGTGTCATTGCTGAGACTTTCTATTTCTTTCTGGGGTTTTCAGTTTTTTTTTTTTAAAGGGTGCTTTAAATCTTTGTTAGACACTTCTCTGGTGGCTTCTGTTTATAGTATTTAACTCATTTACATCATTCTGGTTCTTTTTATGATGACTGATTTTAAAATTAAAAGGTTGGCATTTTGTATTGTATTGTGAGACTCTAGATCTCAATTTTTCTGACCTCACTCTGGTGTGGAATGGGAGGTGTGGTCTTATTACTCTCAGGCAAGGTAGAAATCCAGTTTCCCTACATGACCTCTATTGACACCCACAAGATTTCTTGTTATGGCCTGGCTCTGGTTGGAGTCCTGCCTCCCACAAGGTCTCCATGGGCAACTTAAGAATGTCTTGATACCTGCTAGCTTGAATGAAGTCAAGCTCAACTCTTGCTGACAACACCCCTGCAGTGTCATTGGGACTGTGTTCCATTTGAAAGAGGCCCCACACTCAATCTTTGCTGAGTTTATTTCATAAGTCAGCTTGTGTTGGCATGAGTTCAAGTAGCACTAGGCTTTCAGTAGTATTTGACTTGCATAGACTGATTATTTTATGAAAGTTTTCTGTATTGCTATGCAACCCTTTTTTCTTATACTTTAGCTAGAGAGATGATTTTTGAGAAGTCTCTTTCTTAAAGTGGTGTGTGTTCACTGGTTTTTCTTTACTTCCAAGTATAATATATACGAGGCAAAAGGAAAACCAGGGAACTTACTGCTTTGTTGTTCTTCAGGACCTAATATTTCTAGCAAATTAAAATCTTTTTCATGTGTGTGTGCCAGGGATTGATCTCACCTCGTGCTTGCCAGGCAGGTGCTTATGTCACTGAGCTAAATCTCTAGACCCTAGCAAGTTAAAATCCTATGCATAGTTTTTTATATAATGTACAATGTTTCAGTTGAACTTAGCACAAGTCACAAGCAAATATATGTCCATTTCATTTCTTTCCAGTTTGTATTTTATTTATAGTTTGAGACAGGGTCTCTCTATGTAGAGTAGGCTGGACTTGAACTTGCTTGTGTAGCCCAGGCTGGCCTCGAACTCCTGATGATCCTCCTGCCTCAGCCTCCTGAGGGCTGGGATTACAGGCATGCACCACCATTTTCAGCCTTTTTCTTTCTTTCTTTCTTTTTTCATTCTTTTATTTGTATTTAAAAACCTCACAAAATTTCATAATCAAATAATAGGAGAATAGTAATAGTTCTTACACTGTATCATTATCTTCGAAGTTGTCACTCAAAGTATAAGACATGAACCTAAAAGCTTCTTACAAAAAAGAAACAAATAAGAGGACAAAACTTTCTTTCAGTAAACTAAGATAAAGCAGTAGCATAAATGAAATCAATTAGCATATATATTGAAATATTTTTAAAACAATAGAATGTGTAATTTGAGGAGGTGTTTGAACTTTTTTCTACTTATTATTTATCTCTTATCTATAATGGTAAGTGAAATAAGTCAGACACACAAATTCACATTTCACATGGTTTCTCTTATATGAGAAAAAAATTTATATGGTTTTCTTAAAAGCAGAAATTCCATGATTCAGTTTTAAAGAACCCTTTACCCCGAAAATATTGTAGTTAACCTTCTGCATCAGTATATACAAGTATTCCTTTGGCCTGCACACAGAAAATTTGGAAAACAAGCTACTCTCCAGACCCCTAAAGTAATTATCACCAGTAAAATTATGTTCTCAGAACACAATATTTACCCTTGCCAAAAAACATAGTGAAAACACAATGATGTATGAGTGGAAGAGAAAATCCTGGTATGAATGCCAGTCACTTGATGCCAGGTTTCTTGAATTCATGACTTACGAATTTAAACTCAATTGGGAACAATTTTAGAGCCAATTTTGGCACAATAAATCCACGTATTTTAGAAGAAAATCCACCTGTATATAATTTATTTCTGGGAAATAGGTTTACCTGGATCCCTCCCGGGGGGTCAATATACCCAAGTCTCCACATGCTGAAGACTGGCAGCTGAATCTTCACAGTGTATCTTTCTTGGCCACAAGATGTGCTAGACAGTGACTGACTCACACAAGGATACAAAGTCCTCATCTTGTGCTGTGATTTGCAACAACTGTAAGATGTTGTCTGATTTTAAGAACTCTCTGTAGAACCTTTGCAGGGCTGAGTCCCAGCTGTGTCCTAGTCAGGTTTTTCCTCTGCTCTCTGTGCCTTCTGTCCTTCCCTACGTGTGTGTCTGCTGGCACACTTTCTGCATGTACCATCTGTATGGAAGGATTTTTTTCCTGGAAAATAACTTAGGTTGCTCTTAATTTCCATTTTATATTTGAAACTTAGATTATTTGCTTAAAGTTTCTAGCAGTGCAAAACAATACCACCATACTCTTGTGAATGGAAAACTACACTTTTGTGCTGCAGCAACTCTTTTTCTGATCATTTGACATTTTTGGCTTTTTATACACTAGGTCAATCAGAAGTAAATATTTTATTCGAGTTGAGTAAATGGTCTAGAAATATGTTTACTGTCTCCTGTCTCTACTGCAACTATTTGTACTTTTTTTTCAAATTTGATTTGAATGGATTTTAAATGTTTTATCTTAACCCCCATGACATTCTTTGAGTTTTCATCTTATTTTGTGGGATATTTCATTTAGTTTAGCTTTATTTTAGCCAACACATTGGTAGCCAAATTTCATTGATCTAATTTTAAATTACATTAAACATTTGACTATCAAATAATGTTTAAGAAATAATTTTCCCTGCTATCTTAGGGATACACTACCACCCTGTATTTCTTTATTCTGATACTCTATTGTTATTATGATTTTAATTTCTCTTTCTCCTCAATTACGTCTGTCTTTCCTAAGATCAGTTTCGTGTAGGTCCTTGACTATTTATGCTGTTGCTTTTCTTTAGTATTCTTGGCGAACCTGCCTTGTTCATTTTTGTATAAGTTTATGTGGAATATATATATATATATTTTTTTTGGCATTTGTGATGCTCTATTTACACATTCCTTTATTTGAAAGATTTCTTGTGAAACTCAAAATAGGTTAAATTTTCAATAGAACTACTTAATTTTAGGAGAAACAGGCAGGTAAGCAAACAACTGAGGGAATATTAGGATTGTTAAAATGGTAAGCTTTTTTCTGGGCATTGAGCACTTAAATGAAATTCTCTTCTGGACAGAACTGTTTTTGTACTTTTTCTACCCATTTTTGTCATTTGCAGAGTTTCAGGTCTATTATTTGTTGCCCTGCTTCTCTTTCAGGCCTCAGTACTTGTTCTGGCAGTTCTCTTCACACAAATTTTCATTTTCTGTAGAAATATCTTCCCTAGAACTGTTATTCTAGAAAAGCAATTTTTCTGTGCTGGACGTATTAAATGGCATCAATGAAGCAATATATCCAAGTGCTCTAGACAAAACTCTCAGTAATTACACTAATAATTGTCTGGCCTTCTCTACTCTTATTTTTTTTCGGGAAAACTCTTATCTTTGGTATTTTGGTCTAGTTTTGATATATGAAATCTAATTTGTATTTTAGGTGTTTTGAGTTGATTTTATGATTTAGATCTAAAATGTTTCCCAAAGTTTCATGTCATTAAAGGTGGAATTTTTGGAAGGTCATTGGATCATGGGACTCTGTACTCATCAGTGGATTAATACATCAATAAGTTTATAGCTAAATATTCTATTAAGATGAAGGGCCTGGTTGGAGGAGGTGGGGATAGACCCCAAAGGGTGCTTTCTTTTCTTTTTTTTTTTAAGGTTTTTGAGACAAGGTCTCACTATGTAGTTCAGGCAAGCTTTGAACTCACTATGTAGCCCAGGCTGGCCTCGAATTCATGACAATCCTCCTGCCTCAGCTTCTTGTGTGCTGAAATTACAGGTGTGTGCCATCATACTTAGCATAAAGGGTGTATTTTTATATCTGGATTTGTCTCCCTCCACCCCCTGGCCTTCAATAAGTTCCACAGCTTTTCTCCTTCAGGTCCTTCTGCCATATCATTTTTGTCTTGGAGCCAGTCAACTGTGAACTGACCCATCTGAAACCATGAACCAAATTAACCTCTCCTCTTTAAATTGTGGTATCAGGTATCCTGTTCCAACAAAAACAATAGCAAAGGTGAGTCATATAGTCATATTTTCTCTGCTCTTATTTCTAAATTTTATTTTTTTATTGCATTGCTCAGGTCAAAGTCTTATTTTTTCCTTCTCAATATTTCTTTAATCCAGCAGTAAATTCTATTGGCTATGTCTTCAAAGTATATCCAGAATCTGCTAGTTTCAATGTCACTAGTTTGGATCCCTAATATTCAGCCTGTACTGTAACACTATTTTCCAATCTATTTTAGTCAAGGACTATGAAGTTATACCTACATCTTTGAGATTTAAGAATATCTTTCACTGGATGTCATCAAGTTGCAAATTAGTTGAAAAAAAAAGTTATTACTATTGCATTTTTATTTTACTTTTGACGTTGACAAAGGAGTTCTATTGGAGGTAAATGTCAAAATTTTGTGAAATATTCCATTAAAATGAAGATAATGATATTATTGTTAGAAGGACTATCCACGTCCTTTACAAAACATGTAATTATAAATCCAGTGGGACACTAATGCACTAAAAATTATGAGGGCTATGAGTCACGAATCATGACATTAAAGACCTTATAAATGTTGTCATTTCTGAATATTTTTAACTTGTGAAAGTTTCCTTAAATTGTATTTCCCTAAGTGATAATAGATGAAGCTAAAATATAATGAATCTGCAATGAGGAGTTTAAGAAAAGGATAAAGCCTATTCCATGTGTTATCACTACCATCATTCCTAATAAAGGAAGAAACTGCAAATTAATGATCACAGGGTTTTCACTGAGCCTTACTTTATTTTTTATTTTATTTATTTATTTACTTTTTGCGGCACCAGGGATTGAACTCATGACCTTGCGCTTGCCGGACAGGTGCTTAGACTGCTGAGCTAGATCCCCAGCCTTGTTTTTGAGACGGGGTCTCACTATGCCATTCAGGCTGGCCTTGAGCTCACTTTGTAGCCCAGGCTGGTCTCGAACTCACAATGATCTGCCTGTCTCAGCCTCCTGAGTGCTGGGATTAAAGGCGTGAGCCACCACGCCCGGCCTGAGCCTTACTTTATATCACATATACAGCACTCCTGGCTTTCACTAGAGGTCTGCGCACATATTAGTGAAGATACCTGCTGGCCAATCCTGACTTAAAGGCTTGTCATTGAGAGCTACAAGCAAGTGTGTATGATGAAGTAGGAGAGGAAATCTGGAGAGGTAGTACTTCATTATTCTACAGAACACAACATAGAAGATTCCTAACTTCCTGCAGAGCACATAGTATCAGCTGCTAATACAGAAAAAAAAATGGTCTTAGTGTTTGTAGTCCATGACAAAGAAATGAAGAAAGATTAATCAAAAGCAGTGGAGTATTGGGTTTGAGAAAGTTTATGGGACCTGTGCAGGAGAAACTCCATTTAGGATGGCATATTGTACTGTTTATCTATTGCCCCAAGTCAATGCAATAATAACTTTTCCTCTTTTCCTACATCTTGATTTTATCTGAGGAGGCTGACCTTGCTTTCTGACTGGAGTTTACCTCCTAAGGGTCATGGATCCAAATGGCCAGTGCTGCAAGTCGAGCAGCTCCATGCACAGCTCTGGTTTATAAAGGTGGACAATTGTGCTGCCTGAGAGGGTCCATTGAGAAGTGTGATTAATGCCCAATGAGGACATCAGCCATGGGACATACATTGATAGGTCTCCCACCTGAGACTTGCCCAGTCATCATGGCAGTGGTCTAAATGCTGAATCATAATGGTGTCTAGCTCCTTCTTCCCAGAAACCCCTGTGGTTTCTTCTTCCCAGCTGCCTTTGCCAAATCCCTCACGTGCCACAAATGCTCCTACGTCCTTCAGCCACGTCTTGCTGAGCTGCCTACGTCAGCAGCCCTGTGCCCTTCCCTATAAGAGTACATTTAAGCTCACACCTCACCTTTGTCTTCAGAGAGTTAGCACAGCTGCATGGTGTGGTGACTCTCTCCATGCCCGTTAATAAACTTATCTCTCTGTCCTTTTCTCTACGCTGCTTGTATCTTTTTCTTGTCATCTCTGATCGAGCCAAAAAGCTCAATCATACATGACAGAAAGTATCAGAAGATATATTATTCTTTTTTCATCCTCATAGTATTGACAGCCTGCTGTGAAACAGTGTTCTGAATAGACTCTTTGGAAACATCTCATAATATTCCTAGTAACATTTCTGTTAAGAACAAGGAATCAGCTGCACTTGTTACAAAGCAGTGACTATCTTGGTCACTTATGCTTTCCTTGAATTTCTTTCTTCCTTCTCTAATCTTTTCCTTCTTTCTTTTATTGCTTCCACCCTGTTTCCTTGGAATTTTAGCCTCCAATAAGCTTTTATTTCATATTCTTTTTCTCCATAAATCTGATTAACATGGTCTGGAATGCATCTAATTCTTATCTACTACAAACATGTTTTGCTGCTTGATATAGACACCAGTTACACTTTCTATAACCTACCACAAAGTATGTTGTAGAACTGAATATTCCAACCTATCAATGTATCAGGTACACTGTCTCATACCATGTAATTTTCCAGGAATGTGGAACCATATATTTTTCTTTCTTTTCATTTTGTCTGTGAGTACAGAAAATAGAAAATGTCAACAAAAAAACCTTGGCATTATGAGTTGACAATTGTAATCCTTGACCATCACAGGAAAAGGAAGGCTAAAGAGTTGCTATTAAAGGAAGGACCATCTATGGCTTGGTCTCTGGGTCAGATTGTCCTGATCATCTAATCCTGGGCAGGCTGCTCATCTCTGGCAATGAGCAAATCTATTGTGAGAAGACTGAAGTGATCACTAGTTTATGATAGTTTTAGAAACCATTTTAAATGTCCTTTCTAAAATGACTTGGGCAAATACAGTGGGGACACAAGCAGTTATCAAATGTCTGAGAGCTGCAGATAGTGTCACGTACCCTTGTCTGGTTCATTTATTGTTATCTGGGTCCATTTTAAAGCCTCAGAGCTAGCTGCAGAACTTTAGCGTGGCATTCTGGTTCTGGACTTGCCTGTAGAAGAGCTATTCATTAGCATGGACATTCAAACTTCTTCCTCAGTTTCTGCTCTGTACCAGACAACCTGCCGATTTCTGGAAATGAGCAGTGATTCAATTTAAAAAATAAACCCCAGCACATATTCTGGTTATGGGTGCCCACATAAATTTGCACAATATTAATTCAGTATGTAAATGCTGTGGGAACAAGCCTAAGAAATGATGGTACCACCAAGTAACTAGAAGACAGATAAATGAATCCTGTCACTTTGGTCTGTCAGAGTCCCCAGAGGACTACATTAACAAGAAGGAATTTGATGGAATCCCAAAGAGTCATAGTACATTATATTCAATGTAGAGGACAGTTTTGTTTAGTTACACTGGTGCATTAATCTTAAATCTATTTATTGGCTGTTTAAATTTTCTTCTCACCTTTATCACTCTTGTTACCTTGTCTAGAAATATTGTCTTTGTAAGAATTGTGTTATGTAGAAAAAGAATATACCAAGCATGCAGAAAATGGTATCAGTTACCAATAACCAATACCAATAGTACAATAGTTTTTTAGAATAATTTTGAGTTATAAGAATATGGGTTAGAATGTCGTATCTTTCCCTCAGCATCAGTTGTGCTTGAAGAATTATAAAAGTTCTTAGAGACTCAATTTTTT
>RJWT010038867.1:0-12716 GCA_004365215.1 Cuniculus paca | reverse complement strand
TCTTTCTTTCTTTCTTTCTTTCTTTCTTTCTTTCTTTCTTTCTTTCTTTCTTTCTTTCTTTCTTTCTTTCTTTCTTTCTTTCTTTCTCAAAGCTCCACAGGTTTTGAGCGAGGAAGGCCTGACAAGGACCATTTACATGATGTTTGTGAGACTGGTTTTGCTTGTAGAAAACTTATGCATATCTTTCCAGTTTTACTGTCTGTAATTTAGAGCTTAAAGATACTTCATGATCTGCAGGGGGATGATTTATCTTTCCCTATACTTCCTCAGCTGTTGTTTCTTGTGTACTGAGGGAATGTGACTGGGGAAGGAGCTGTAGGAGGAAAGCATATTATCTGAGTACTTGAGGATTATCTGTGTTGGAGGGGGTGGCTGGTCCCAGCCAAGATGCTCTCTTCTTTCTTTACTGTAATTGCATCTTCTCTATTTTTTTTTAGAATCTGACTACTCTAGAATAGTTAATTTCATAATAGTAAGCTTTTTGTCCCCAAGGTCATTTAAGGGTTAAGTACCCTGGAAATCTGCTTAGTGATGATTTGGGACTGGGTAAGGGTAAAAGGGTCTGGGCCCTGTTTTATGGGACATGTGGAGTAGAGGGCATAGGAGAGCAGAAGAATAGTGCTGGGGAGGAACTTGGCTAGGCCCTCCCTTGTTGGAGAGGAGCAGTAGGAGGTCTGGGAGTTCTAGAGCAGTTCTTGGCTTAGAATCTGTTCCACTAGTACCACAAAAAACTAATAATCCTCTCCCTTACTTTAGCTGAACTCAAAGCTTCTTATGGATCATTCATACTTAATTTTGGTCTAATCTCAGATGTTCTGGATACATTGTTTTGGATGAAACCAGATCAGTTGAGTGGCACAGAAAGGGATCAGGGGCAGAATTCACTGATGCTTGAGTTGTACAGCTTGAATTTTTCTTACACAGAACAACGACATCAACAGATTTAAGAGTGGTCGGGAAAAAATCTTTTGAAAGAAATTCAATATATCTAATACATGGGAATCTGCTAAGAATGTAGTTTGCAGAAAATTAGTTTACATCAATCTGTAATGGATGGTATAGCCTAAGGTCTTGTCTTTCCACTCCAGGAAGTGACTTCCCTCTGGAGACTTCTTCAGTCCTGGCACCTGGTCATGGTGGTGACTCTCCTGTGAGCAGTCTTCCTATAACAGAGGATACCTATCGGGTGAACTTGGCCAAAGGTGTCTCGATGTCTCTGCCTTCATCACCCTTGCTGCCTCGACAGTCTAATTTGGTGCAATCAAGATCAAACAAAAAATCCCCAGGTAAACAAACAACACTGTGGTATCCA
Source organism: Cuniculus paca (assembly GCA_004365215.1). NCBI lineage: Eukaryota > Metazoa > Chordata > Mammalia > Rodentia > Cuniculidae > Cuniculus > Cuniculus paca. The sequence continues at coordinate 11,404 of RJWT010038867.1, read as the reverse complement.
CCTGAGCCATCTTAATGCGTGTGCTGAAATTCAGCAAAATGAATGCCTATAAGAAATCTTTGAGGGGAGATATTTTTTTCTTTGTTAAGTATTTGGGAGAAGGAATCTGTTTTTTGAGACAGGCTTTTACTATATAGTCCAGGCTGGCTTGACCTTGCTGACTGGCCTTGAACATGTGATTTTCTTGCCTCAGCCTTCCAAATGCTGGGATTACAGGTATGAGCCACCATGGCAAGCGGCAATATCTTTTAAAAGTACAGTTTTTAGATAGATTTATTTCTGTAGTTTAACTTTCAGATATATTGTTTGGATTGCTCCATTTTTACAAAGATTCAAAGTCTTGTTATTTGTGTTTATAATTCATACTTGCTATTCATACCATTAGTTTTATTGGTTTCTTGCTGATGAATTAAGAAGCACTTTGGACTAAACTCTCGTTAGGTATGTTTAAGGGTTTAGATGTAGGTAAGTGTCATTTGTGTTCATTACTACCAAAAGGTACTGATGAATTTTACTTGGTTATAACATCCCGTGTTTGAACAGCTATAAAATGTAGTTGCTTGTGAAAACTCAGACTTACAAAGGGGTGGGGCCAGGGACTTATGGATTACTTGCATACTTAACTCTGAGAGGTTATAATTTGGATGTGAGGAAAATCTCTTCTAAATGCTCATGCCTGGCATCATAACAGTTCTTTGATATTCTTTCAGATTTGTTGAGTATTTACTTACAAAAAGTAGGAAAATTGGGGGCTTTATTGATCATATGCCAATGCAAAGATTCTTCTCAACTACATGAAACATTCAGAATTCATCTAAATGTGCCCTGAGGCTGTGAAATTAATTAGTTACTATTTTCTTGAATATTTATATTTCTTGAAATGACACACATTATTTCTGAATCATTAAGTGGATGTTTGAGGTTTGTGTGGGGATAAAATTAGGGCAATCCTTAAGGCTTCGAATTTTTCGAAATGATGCTATGAATTTGGTGAGTGTCCAAAATCTTTTATTGTTATAGACTTTTCTTATTTTGAACAGCATTGTTTACAGTCCAGTCATTAGCTGGAACTTGGAAACCTTTTTGGTATGAAGTGATTTCCTGTGCCAAGGAATTTGACCTGTTTATCAGCATTTGGGGAAATTCCTGGAATGTCCTTGCTTCCCCCTTTGCCCTCCCCACTGCTATATCTCTGTGTCAGATGTCTTTCCTCCCTTTAAATTTTAGTTCCCACACCACCTCTCTTGCTAGGTTACCCTGGTTGCAATTATTCTACTTTCTAAAAACTTTGCACAGCATCTTACCTTTTCTTTATTATCAGCTAAATCATTTGCTCCTTTTCACTGCCAAATTTTAGATTTCTGAACCTTCTCTTAGGCCCATCTGTGTATTCCCTTGTAAAATCTACTTTCAGCAAAGACACATACTAAGTTACTTTAGCAAGAACCCCCTTTTCTCCAAATCTTACCTGTTTCCTCACCCTCCACCATCCCCCCAGGTGATGCCGAATCACCCTGGCCTGTCTTTAACAAGAATCTTATTTAGCCAAAGTTCCCCTGCCCTTTACTCCTGAGGTTTCCTCTTTGTAATTTTTCATTTACTGACCCCCGACTTGCTCCCTAGCTGTAAATTCCCCTTTGGTCATGCTTTATTCAGAATTGAGCTCAGTCTGTCTCCCCAGCTGCAAAATTATACTGCAGTGGTCCCAGCATCTATACCTGCATGAAGTGTGAGTTGCTGTCCTTTCCCAAGTATCATTGAACAGTTTATTGTTTTGACAGTACATATGTGCTTTCTGTAACTGATTGTACAGACAGGCAGGATGTCTTATTAAAGTATATACCTTGTCTATGTAAAATAAGAGAATTCTGAGAACCTTCTTTAACCTTAAGGGATCTCAGTTAAAGGCAATGCCATGGGCTGAGATTGGACATTATGCACAAACTTCCCTGTTGTCTGTGCTTCTGCAAATGAATTGACATTGTTTGAGTCTTAGGATGTGGAAGCACCTGAGAGACTCCAGGGAATACTGCATTTCAAATATAATTTCATTATGAATAACAAATTCAGACTCTGTTTTTGTGGGCTTTTGAATAGAAGTGAATGGCTTGGCAAGCCTGGGAAGAGTGGTTTCTTGGGGGCTTCAGGATATTGGTAGACTGAGGCATATCTCCTTACGTTCCTGGACCAATATTAGATATTTTTGGTTTTGAGAAAATGATCTAACGTTTTTCTCTATAGAAGTGAATTTTATTTCTACTAAATTCTTTGACCTTATGAATAGAAGAGCATAGTGGTTCTGTATCATTCAACTTTTATGAATTGAAAATATCTTTCGTCTTAGATGGTTTTTTATGCAAGTGGTAATGAAATAAACTAAGCAAATGTATCTCTAACAGAGCAGTTCTTGTGTGCTGCTCAAATTTGTGCCACAAATTATAGTATCTCTGATGATTTGGCTTCATTATCTTGATAATTTTAATTTGAAAAGAAAAGTTAAGGATAAATATGCTGTTTAAAAATGGCACTGCCTCAATTCATTAAATGAACAATATTTTTTCTACAGTCTCTTCACGCATACATTTCTGCTTAAACCATGTTATTGGAAAAATATCTAGAGTCCTAATGTTATATCTGCCTGTATAAAGAAAAAAAAAGTTGATATATGACTGTGAATATGCATCGGATTTAAAAATATCCGACTTTTAAAAGCTAGCACTGTCCTACTAATGATACTGTTTGACTGCAGCTCCCAGAAGGCATTGAACCACTCCTGCTCCCTAGATCCCCACCCCCCCACCAGAGTGGGGGTGCTTCAGGGCCTATCCTTCCCCACCTTTGAAAGTAAGTACCTGTGAGTTTTGTTCTGACTTGGAAGATTAGACCCCTTTCTCTCTCTGCTATTTAAGAAGGTACTTTGAAAAACTCACCAAACTCGTTTTACTTGTTTGGGTAAAAACTCTTTACTAATTGTTGCTAATCAAGAAACTGTCAAGAACTTGAAACTATTATCCAAGCAAGGATCAAATGCTATAAACCCCTGTCCAGTGAAAATTTCTTTTAGTAGGTGATTAGGTCCTTGATCTTGGAAATCTAGGCAAGAGATTAACCTTGCATTAATGTGACCCTGTATTTTACGTGATTTTCATACTTTCTGCTTTACATAGTTATTTTTATTCACCCTTCTGCCACCTTCCTCCATTTGTATGTATTTTTTCTCCACTTCTGGTTTGAAGATTCTGTTTTCTGAGTATTTGAAAAATTTTGATGTTTTTCTAAATGGAATGCCCATTTTCTGGTTGTGAAAACAAGGTCCAGTATCCATTAAAGTAGTTCTGTGGCTGTTGCAAGCCTTTAGGATTAAGATTTCATCAATATTTGTAATGTATTCTTTTGCCTTCCAGAGACAAGAAAAGCTTATTTCCTGTGGTTTATTTATTAGTAACATCATTAGTTATTCTATATTTACTTTCTTTTTCCTGAATCACTTGGGCCCTTTATGAAACAATTAAAAAGATCATGCATGAATGAGAAGCAGCCTTTCGAAATACAGAGATGGGTACAACAAAAAATGGTGACAACTGAATAATAAAGGTTGAACATCCCTAGTGTGGAAATCTGAAATTCTCCATAATCTAAAATTTCTTGAGCACTGATGTGATGTCTCAAGTTGAGAATTTTACACTTAATTTCATGTAATGGATCACAGTTAAAGCATAGTTCCACTAAAAATATTGTACAAAATTGTCTTTAGGCTATATATATATATATGACATATATGAAACAAAAATTTTGTGTGTAGGCTTGTCTTACTTCCTTGGTATCTCGTGTATATGGTTAGTCCAAAAGCAAAACACTTCTGGTTCCAAGCATCTAGGATAAGAGAGCATCACAGTTCCTTGCTCTTCTCTATCCTGGCTCGTGTGGGGAGACTGGAGAGTGCCAGCCATTTCCACTTCTTCCTTGTTTCAGTTTCAGCTCACAGTTGACATAGCTGATGAGGCAGTTTTGAAAGCTCCTGTTAGCCAGGCATGGTTGTACAAGCCTTTAATCCCAGCACCCAAGAGGCTAAGGCATGAGGATAGAGTTCAAGGCCAGCCTGGGCTACATGGCTAAACTCAGTCACAAATAAAACTCCTCTTGCTGTCTGTTTCTTAGAGGGAAAAACCTCACATGGACAGGCTGTGAAGCGGCAGTCATCCTGTCTGTCTGCCAAGGCACTGCCTCCTCCCAACCCTGCAAGAGTATTTCTTGTAGAAAATTTGGAGATCCAGTCATTGAGAGAGAATTACTGCCAGCATTTTGATATATTTTATTCTGATCTATTTTTATCCATCTACTGTACTGAAACCTGAGACCACATGATGTAACCCTTTTGTGTTCTGCCTTTTTTCTATTTCATGTTACATCATGAGCCATTTTCTGTTTGCTTGAAGATACTTATCATGTGTTGTTTCAATATTCTACAATTTATTTAAAAATTAATTTCCAATCGTTGGATATTTAGATTGTTTTTCAAGTTAAAACTTTGTAGCATGAATCAAGATGTTTTATTTTTGCTGTGGTGTAAATTTTAAATTAATTGTGGTGAAATACACAGAAGATTTACTGTCTCAACCATTCTTCATGCGTACATTTTGATAGTCAGTGCCTTCACTTTGTTGTCCAGTCGGTCTCCGGAACTCCTGTTAGGAATACTTTTGTCCAGTAGTTTTATGCACATCTCTTGATAGCTCTTCAAGGGTGGCAGATTCCCAGCAGCAGGATCATTGAGTGAAATGCCCTGCACTTGTATTGCCCAGTTGCTTTTCGGAAAAGCAATATTCCCTCTAGCATTCTTTTTTTTTAAAGTTAACATCTTCTGGGGACCATCTAAATGGATGGTACTTGTAGGTGCTTTGTCAGTCGTAGTTGTAGACTACTGAGGATTTTAAGAGGCTGAGAGGTTATTCTGTAGCCCTCTTTTGAACTTCCCATCTGTCTGCACTTCTCAGACAACTTCCATTTTCTTTTCAGGATACTGTGTCAGGGACACTACCACAGCTGCATCAGATCAAGTTCATGGTCAGAAAAACACTCAGCTGGCTTCCACTTGTCTCCGTTACTGCAGTCTTTAATGCTTGCTGAGCTCATGGGATCATGGTGGGTTGTAGGCCTACTGGAGGTGGGAAGGCCCTTTGAGCACTTCCAGGCCAGGCCTCTTTGCAGATACAGAGGCAGAGGCCTCAGTCATTGTGAAACTTGCCTCAGATTCGTGCAAGTTACCAGGAGGGCTTGGTCCTCTTTGCTGTGTCCCAAGCCCATTCTCCTGTGGCTAGTCCACATGGTTCTGCCTGTATGGTGGGCATGTGAGCTTTAAATGACTAGAATTTGCGTTTGGCTGTGATGCGTGGGCATGGCCTTGGGCTGAGGATTTGTGCACAGGGTGGAGAGCAGTGCAGGACCACAGAGACTCACTTGTCCTTGTGGAAGCAGCTAGCTGTAGTCTGCTTTCACTTCTCGGCAGTGAGGACTACAGTTGCGATCTGACCTGCAGCAAGGACAGCTCCTCCAGCTGGGGTAAGTACCGCATTCTTTGTTTCCTCCTGGAAACTGTATGATGGCTCCTTCCAGAGAGTAGACAGCTCTGCTGTGCAGCACTACAGCACTCAGCTGTGAATGCCATTCTTCTCAAAACGTGCAAGCACACACAGACCTCGTGTGTGTGTGTGTGTGTGTGCGTATTTTCCACTTTGAACTGAAGACCTTGAGTCCATTATTCCCCTGCTGATGAGTCCCTGGTTCCCTCGTGTATAATTGGTACCCTAAAAGTGCCCCAGGAGTTCTGAGAAATACCAATGCTCGGGTCCTACCTTTGGAGACTGTAATTTAATGCATATGAGGCACGGCTTTGGCATTGAGATTTTTTTTTGTTAAGCTTCCTGCCTGATTCTAATGTAGCAAGTTAAGAACCACTCATGAAGAATATGTAGTTGTCTTACATAATTCCTTTTCAGTGAGGGTAACTACATACTTTTTTATCTCTATTTTCTAAATTTTAAAAATAGCATTTGAGAAAGAAGACACAAAAACATACAAAATTGGTGAGGCAGTGGCATATTCCCATAGTCCCAACCACTTGGGAGGCTGAGGCAGAAGGGTCACTTGAAGTTCCAGGCCAGCCAGGTAGTTGAGCAAGACTCACTCACTCTCTCTCTCTCTAATTTTAAAGTGTGTGATATAAAATGACATCATAAGTCTCAGTTCCCTTTATACCTAAAAGGCAGCTACATTATTTTTTTTTAATTTTAAAGAGAATAGAACAAAACAAAACAGTGTCTCTTGCTTTATTCAAAATGGTTGTTCATACATTTACAGACAATAAACTCAAACAAAACAAAGTAATATAAAACCGGATAAAACAAAAGCAGCTACATTATCTTTCTTCTTTTGTTTCTGTGATATAGTCTACTACCCCAGCACTAGATAAATAAGAGGTGCCCAGTTTTTCAGTAAAGGACAGTGAAAGAATATTCTTTATTAATATCTAAAGGCATGCTTATTTTCAGCTCATAGATTATTTACTTTAATAGCTGGGTCAAAACTTTAACATCAAGGATAAATTTAACATATTTATTGATCATTTATAATTTTTAAACTTTCGGGGAAATTGTTGTGGTAGTTGTCCTTCATTCTAGCATATGTGTTTCTACTGGAGCAATATATGTTATCACAGCTTGTTTTTGTTTTAAGGCTATCAGTCATATATGTTATAAAAATTTTTTTCTTGTTCCTTATTTTCCACTTAATTAGGTTATGGTATTTTATGACTCTCAGAAGTTTTTCATTTTCTGAAGCTAAATTTATAAATTTTCCATTGTGATTTATCCTGTTGCATTTTTAAAAAGCAGATTTATTGAAATATAATTTACATAGCACATAACTCATCTATTTAAAGTTTACAGTTCAGTTTTTTAAAGCATTTTCGCAGGATTGTGCAACCATTGCCCTAGTGAAGTTCATGTCCTTTTATCTTCCCAAGAAGAAAACCTCAAATAAACCTATACTCATGAGTGATCATTTCACATTGCACTCTGCCCTTCATTCCCTACCATCAACCCTGAACTTACCAAGAAACCATGAATTTGCCCATTCTGGGCATTTTCTATAAGTGGAGTTGTATAATAGGTGACCTTTTGTGAATGGCTTCTTTTATGGAACATGTTTTCTAGGGTCTGCATGTTGTAGTATGAATCAGTACTTCATTCTGTTTTATTATCAAATAGTGTTTAAGTATTCATACTTTGTCCATTCTTCAGTTGATAAACAGTTGGGTTATTTCCAGTTTTGGCTATTGTGAATAATGCTATAAACATTTTTGCATGTATTTTTGTATGGACATATGTTTTCATTTGTTCTTGGGTATGCTGGATCATATGGTAACTCTGCTTAACCTTTTAAAGTCCTGCCAAATTATTTTCTAACATGATGCTTTGCACATTACCATCAGCCAAGTATAAGGTTTGCAATTTTTCTAACACTCATGCCAATACTTGTTATCATTTGCCTTTTTTATTATAGCCATCCTAGTGCATGTAAGCTGGTATTTTACTGTAGTTTTATTGTATGAAATCTTTTAATATTCTGGATAAAAGTTCTTATCAGATAGTTACATGATTTGTAAATATGCCCTTCCATTCTGTGCATTGTTTTTCACTTTCTTGGCAGTATTATGCACAAATTTTCTTTAATTTTATGCTGCTCAATTTATTATTTTTATTATTTTGCCTCTGTCCTTTTGATGTGATGTTGATAACTCCCAACATGTTGGATGTCATATATACACTCATATACATTGAGTTTGTGTCCTGAGAAATTGACGAATGAATTCTCAGGAATAACAGAGGTTGAAAGTAGGAAAGATTTATTAATTTTATTAAGAGATAGCTCCTGAGAGAGAGGTGGAGTCCTGAAAGTGGGTTGCTGCTGAAGTCCTTTGTCAGGGGTAAGTTATACAGCAATGTGATGATGTGGGCACAACATGAGTGAAACTATAATCAACCTATAGGATTAAAAGTATAGCTGCTTAACTAATATTGATCTAGTAAGGAGGTGGGTGCATGGAAAGAACAAAGGCATTTTTGGGAAGGGATGGGTCTGGGTGATCTGTTCACCTACCTGGGCAACTGATGCCTATCTGGACTTCCTGGACCAGCGGGCGCTAATTACAGTATAATTCCAGGTTATTGTTTATCCCTTAGGGAGGCATGTAGGCCTGGCCATTGCATGTTTATCTTGAGCCTGGCCTTCCTCAGATGCACCTCCAGCCACAATTCTGATGTCTTTTTTTATTTTTATTTTTTATTTCCTTGAGAGCCCAGTCCCTCTCTGACTGTATATTAATTTCTAGCTTAGCTGTCTATAGTATCTATGTAACCATTGCCTATAATAATATCTAACCATTGCCTAATCTGGTATCACAGAAATATGTTTTCTCCTAAGAGTTCTATAGTTTTAGCTCTTCTGTTTAGTTCTGTGATCCATTTTGAGGGTAGAGACCAACTTGATTATTTTACATGTGGACACCAGTGATCCCAGAACCACTTATTGAAAAGACTGTTTTTTGGTTTTGTTTTTTTCTTTTTTCCTTGAATGGTCGTTGATTGACTAAAACATTGCTGTTCCCTAAATCAGCCAGCCCCATTGCTATACCTCCCTTTGCTTCAGTCTCTCTCTTAGGCCCTAGACAGAATTCTCCCCTCAGAGCTGACCTCAAGTGTGGCTTCTATCTCATTTCATGCAGCCTTTGTGACTCTCCTACTGCTGTGTGAGAACTTCTTCATGCTACAGACACCTATAGCACTGTTTCCTTTTCCTTCTGTGTAGCTTTGTGTTGCATTTCTTTGGACTGACATACCATGAATTCCTCAATGACAGGAGACCTATCTTTGTTTGAGTCTTGTTTCCCTTTGGGACCCCTGAAAAACAGGATCCAGTAATTCCTTTGGGATTCAGTCACTTCCTTATCTTGGCAGTAGGGGATAGTCATGTAACTGGTAGAGTGAGTGGGATTTTAATGATCTCCATTCATCAGCTCAATGAGATTGGTTGAAAGTATAATGGACACATAAGCAATTTCAATGTCACGGTACCTTACATTCATAAAGCTAGCAATATATCTTTTTCTCCATCTAGAGAAACCAGATGCTTTGTAATTAAGGTCCAGCCTCCCTCTGAGGGCTTTGTTGTCATCAGGCAAGCAGCAAGGGGAGGATGTTTTAAACTGGGTTTGTCAGCAGCCTCTCATCCTTGCTTTCCTGTGCTTCTGTCATATTCTCCTTTTCTGAGGTTTTTCGAGGTTTTTCTGCCTGTTTCCTGCCCGCCTGCAGTTAATGATGACTGGAGGTTTCATCTAGTCACACGTTACAGCAGAGTCAGCTGCACCCTGTGGTGGTGTCAGATGGCAGCTGGAACACACCCAGGGCGACGCTCAGAAGTGAATGTTTTCCCTCAAAGCAAAAAGTAGGTAGAGGCAGGGGCAATGGTGTTGGGAGTCTCTTTTTGATCATTTCTGATTCACAGAAGTCACAGCAGCCTGTGACTGTATTGTATTGTGACTGCACTGCGTCTGTATCTAACATTAATGAATGTTAGCATAGCGTAGAAGTAAACAGAAAAAGTCTGAGATTCCAGCTTGAATTCTCAGATTTGCTGTGAAATGTTTATGTGTGTCAGCAGGAATTTCTTGCTGTGTTCCAGGAAGAGGGGCAAGGATGTACAGACTCTGGAGTTGGGAAACTAAAGTGAACTCAAAATGGTGATTTCTAGAAGAAAGAGGCCAGAACAGATAGAATGCCTTACCAAAGTCTTCATTATTACAGCCACGAGGGCTGGACCCAGCAAGCCTTTCCTGGAGAGTGGCTTATCTAGAAGAGCTAGTGGTGCCACTCAATGGCACTCTCTGTGTGCAAGGATTCTGAGACACATAATTTAGGAAACACTTTTCCCAGGAGACGTGATTTTTCTTAACCACTGCCTTCACCAGCAAAGTCCTCTGTGCTGGTCACAGGTTCTGAGTGCCATTAAGAACCTTACCTTTTGAAGAGTGTGGAGAATTCACTCTCCAGGGACTAGGAGGCTGATTTTTCCCTAACTGACATGTGAAGTTCTGGACAAATGCACTTTGTCGGTCTGCCCCAGTCATGGGCAGGTCAGAATTGGATCTGCCTCCCAGAGTATTGTGTCTGGGCAAGTCGTAGGTATTCTCTGATCTGGGAGATGGACTCTGGTGCTTAGAGGGTATTATGCACTTGAATGTTTATATTCTTCCAAAATTTCTGTTGAAATCTTTTTTTTTTTTTTTTGAGACAAGGTCTCGCTATGTAGTTCAGCCTGGGCTTGAATTCACTTTGTATCCCAGGCTGCCCTCGAACTTGCAGTGATCCTCCCTTGCCTCAGCCTCCCAAGTGCTGGAATTACAGGCATGTGCCACCACTCCCAGCAGGAATCTTAAACTTGTAATGGCCTGGCATTAGTAGGTGGGCCTTAGGTTGCCAATTAGGTTTAAGTGAGTTTATGAGGGCAGAGACCACATGACAGGATTATTGTCCTTATATAAGTAGAGAAAGAGACTAGAGGTAGCTCCATTAATCCATGTGAGGAAACAGTGAGAAGAAGAGTGCTGCCTCCAGACATCAGATGGACCATCACCTTCCCAGCCTCCAAAAGATGAGAAATAAATTGCTTAAGCCCACTCAGTATGTGATATTTTTGTTGTAGCAGCCTGGACTGACTACAACATAGGACAAGCATGATTTAAACGAGATGGAGACTATATAAAGTGTCAGACTGTAGAGGTCGCAGTTTCCTTCTAACATGTCTTGAAGCTCGTCTTCAGCTTCCTTTATCTGACTCAGTGACCACAAATGGGTTCCCACAATATCGGTCACCTCAAGTCTTTTCCTCAGTCAGCTGCCCTCCAGTGGGATTCTACCCTCAGATCTGTGTTTTCTGGCAAGCATGTGTCATCTCGATGTGCAGCTCTGCCGTCCTTTGAGGCTTTGTTCCCTGTGAATAGGACATGAAAGCAGCCTAGCACAGCAGGTTCCAATTCCAGCTCTACCACCAACTACTTGGGTTATTCATCTTCTCTTGGTTTGCACATGATTTGTGTGAAGTGATTAAAATGCTGTCTGTGTATCATTCCCCTGCAAAGGAAGCCAGTTCTCAGAACTGGTGATGGGAGTGAAAAGGTCTTAAGTAACTAATGGTTCTTAGCAGAAAAGAGAAGCTTAGGCAGACCACAAAGGTAGCATGCCTCGAGGTGTCCTGCCTTCATAATTTGGGAGGTTCTCATAGTGCTTTTTGTGGAAATGAGAGACCATGGTGATTTGTGAAGCTGATGGAGAGTAAATGCTCCAGAATG